>PVKP010009941.1:0-66379 GCA_004027715.1 Plecturocebus donacophilus | reverse complement strand
AAAAAAAAAAAAAAAAGGGAATGGATCTTTGATGGTGGGATGTTAGGCTACAATGAAGGGGCCATGAGAGTGAGGACTGTGGGCCTCAAATGTTAAGAATAACAGAGAAGACAGGTAGGACTAGGATTCTCCTATTTTATTAGTGAAGCAACTGAGGCCCAGAGAGTTAAATAATAAGTAAATGGTAGAGCTGAGACTGAAAGCCAGAGTCTGATCTTATACCTCATATTGTTAGCCTCTGCCCAGGGTCAGAAAAAAGAGCAAGGCTGCGACATCCCTGAACCTGTACACTAACTTGCACCTGATCAGCTTCCCCCTAACAAAACTGTGAGTTTGCAGAATTAGCTAGATTCAGCTTTAAAGAAAAAATAATTCCTTACCAGGCACTGATAGGTGCTCAGATGAACAGGAAAGACAAGGTCCCTACCCTGAAAAAAAGTACAAAAGAGATATAGGTAAGCCTGTGGGTGATTGCACGACAGTGGGGGTTTGTGGAGACAATGGAAGCCGGTCCTTAATGGTCCAATCTGCAGGAGAGCAGAAAGCACCTAGTGGGGTCACCCACAGACATCGTTTGTTGGGGTGAGTCATGAAATTATTTTCTCTCTAACCACACACTTTGAATGTGTTAGCATGGAGCCCTCCCATTATTAAAGAAGCAGGCAGGCCCCAGGAGGCCAGACGCAGGGGCAAGGCTGTGGTCTGCTGGAAGGTCCCATGGTCTCCCGCTTTACAGCTCAGCAGCCACAGCAATCATGGCACACGCCAGGGCTTCAGTGTCTGCAGTGTTTTACTTCTTAGGCTGGGGGTTGGGTTTATAGGCATTCATCATGTTACTTTCTAAATCATCTTTTATATCTAAAGCATTTCAAAATGTAAAATATCATGTTGCAAAGGAATTTCATGACATGGGGAAAATGTTAACAAAAATAGTTTGAATTTTAATAAAGCTGGTTACAAAGCAATTTATTTAGAATAATTCTAATTTTGTGAGAAACAAAAAATAAATTTCAAAGTCATTTAAGTGATGAGCTTTTGAGTATTCTTTTAATTTTGCTGAAATTCCAAATACTCCATAAGGAATACATATTATTTTTGCATCAAAAAATAAGTTATTATAGGTGTTAATGTGATTGCTCCTGAGCCTGACACCCTCTCATTAGTGCAGCATTTGACTTTCTGCAAATGTTTCCAACTGCTTCTGTTGCAACATCAGCCCACCCTTTTGCTGTGTGTCTCTGAGTGACTCCTCTGTATCCTTTCACAAAATCTAATGTTTTCTGCCTTCTTTGCTGGAAGGAGTCCAGCTCCATGGTTGTGGAAGAAAGGCTGTTATTTTCCAGAAAGTTCAGTGGCAATCAGTCTAAAGGCAGATATAAAGATGAAAAGGCTGCAAGACCAGACTTAGTCTCAGTGCCTCATGCTGGCCATGGATCCATATCAATGTAACTTGCCCCAAGTGTGCAGAGATGCTGCTTTATGGCTTTCAGAATGCCTTCACATCCACAACCATGTTTCATAGCCACAAAACAGCTTGCTGTTCCCACAATAAGCCACTGTTTCAAACTTCTGTGCATTTGGATTCACTATTCTCCCCTCTACCCATAAAATTTCTACACGGCTCACCTTAAATGCCTCCTCCTTGCAGGCTTCCCTTGACCCAGGTGGAATTAATCACATCTTCCTCTGTGCTCCCAGAACTTATACATACTGCCATTTTCATAGGTAGCTTACAGCAGCTATTGGAACATGGCTCTGTCTTCCCCACTAGAACACAACCTTCTCAAGGGCAGAGATAGAATCTTATTCATCTTTATAAACTGAACATTTAGTACCATGTTTGGTGAATAGTAGGTGATCCATTCGATTGACATGAAGCAAACGATGCAGTAAAGGCAAGCAAGGTAGTTGATATTGCCCCCATCTGAGAGAGGAACAAGCCGAAGCTTGAGGAAGGATGAAGCACCCTGCCTAAAATTCCTCAAAGAGTAAGTGATGAAGCTGGGATTGGAACTTAGGTCAGTTTAACTTCCAAACTTGTGCCCTTTCCATGCCATGATGGATAGTCCTCTCCATCATCATCTTTATTATCGTCATTGTCTTCCAGTGGCAACGTTGTGCCAGAAACATAGGAAATACTAATGGAATAACTAACCATACTACTGCCATCGTTGTCAGTTATCACTCTCACCCCTTGCTATCACCATTACCTGTCATAACTCCGCTCTCACACCTCTCTCCATGAGTCAACATGTGTTGACGGCTGACATCCAGGGCCAGGTGGTAGGTATGCCTTAGATTTCCCTGTGTCCCCTGGGGGAGCTAGAACAGCTCTGGCACTGACACTGGACAATAGACACACTAACTTGACTTGCTGGCCTTCATATTCTAGAATGAGGGAATGCCTCATAGCCGAGAACTCACTACATTTAGGGGAAGTGGATGCACAAGGTTGGCCATATCTTGAGGACAAAGGTGTCACTCTTCACATTTTAAAAGTTTAAAGTTAGTATGGTTTAGTGAAGAGAACACTGATGGTGAGCGCTAAAACCCTTGGTTTATGTCCTGGCTCTTTCATTGATTTACAAAGTAATTTTAGACAAATCCCGTTATATCTTCAAGTCTCTTAGTTTCTTCATATATGAAAAGAGGGGCAGCATTTCTGACTTCCTTCATAGGTGTGGTAAGAAGTCTTACCTAGGATCATGAGTGCGAAATTGCTTTTCACTTTGGGAAGTCCTCCACAGCAGCCAGAAGTTCATGTTATTAAAAGTGCTGGGAATGGAACCATCAGCTAATGAAATGATGTATCCTCTTCTCTTTCTACCTCACCAAAGTATTTTGCTACATCATAGATCTCAAGCTCACTTTCTCTCTTCAGACCTAACCTAGATCCCAGCATCCTCCTTTGACTCATGTGTGTGTGTGTGTGTGTGTGTGTGTGTGACAGAGCGAGACAGGAACCGAAAGGAAGGGAAGAGAGAAGGAGGGGAGAGAAAGAGAGAGAGAAATAAAGAGACAGAGGTGGGAGAGGGAGAAGGAACCAGAGAGAGACAGAAGAAAGAAAAGGAGACATAGAAAAGGACGTAGCACATTATTCTGGCATTCTGGAAATCATGTCTAAAGGAGATCTTAGGATTTGACTGGTATATATGCGGCTCTTATTTGATGGTGCTATTTTAAACAGTTCTCAGTTGGGAGGCTGGCAGCTCTGATTGCTTTTCAAAGCCCTGTCTTTTATCACCATCGTTTTCTTCATACATAAATCCAGGCTGCGTCCCCACCTTCTGTTTCTTTTCTGTCTTCGAGCTGAGGAGTAAGCAAGATGCAATTTAGTAGCTGGGCTAGAGGGGGATCGGATTGCTCCAGAGACATAACTGGTTTAATTGACTTGTTTGCTTTCAGACGAGTCATGTTCAGTCTGAGTTGTTTTCCCTTAACTAAATGTTCGTGGCAGTGCTTTTTTCCCCTTCTGTTTCTTTCTTCCTTTCCTTCTTTTCCCTTGTCAAGAACGATACGTATTTGTTCTGATGGAGCATAGTCCTGGCTTTGAAGGACACAATCTTTCTCCTCTTTCCTGAAATTAGAAGGGCCGACACCACACTTGGCTGCGTTTGGATAATGAGCGAACTTCTAACTCCCCAGCTGTTGTCATCCCCAAGGTCAAGCGTAGCCAAAGCATCCTATCCCTACATTTTCCTGCTCCCCCCCTACCATCTGCATAAAGGTAGTTAAGGCTCCTGAGGGGATCCTATCAAACAGGTGTTTACATTCTTAAATTTCTAATCTGGATATTTCTGGAAACAAGTAAACAGAGCCTTTGAGTTCAGTAGAAAGGTCTTAGCAGCAGGGAGTGGGAAGTTTACTTGCAGAATAAAACACTGAATTAAGGTTTGGCAATCTTTAGTCAATAGAGGAACATGAGAAACTGTTGAACACCACTAGTGACACCTAATTGGTCTCATAAATGTTTATGAGTGGAAGGAAGGCAGGGAGGATGGAAAGAATTGAGGAGGGGAGGAGGGACATCTCCTTTACAAGTTCCTCCTTCGCCCACTATAGATGCTGGATTTCACAGGTCTCTGTCCTGGGCCAACTTCTCTATCTACCTATTCTTTCTAGACTCTTGCTAGGCAAAATGAGGTCTCTACACAGCACCTGCATCACCTATGAGCTTGTCAGATATGCAAATTATCAGGCCCTATTCCAGTCCCACTGCATCAGAATCTGCATTTTAACAAGATCCCCAGGTGATTCAAATGCCCATTAACATGCTGTTTCAGAAAGTCTTCTCATCTGAAAGCTTCAAGTGCCATCTAAACTCTGATGAGTCCTCAATATGCCTCTTTAACCCTGATGTCTTCAGGAAATTTAGATCCATGCATCTAAACACCCAGTGCCTACCAGACTTTCTCATTTGGAAGTCAATAGGTCATGTCAAATCTTATGTAACTAACAGGAAACTCTTGACCCTCTAAGCTACTTCTTCATTTTTCCTCTTGTGCAGAAACGGCACCACCACCTACCATGTTTTTCAAGCCAAAAATGGGCATGCTATTTCTGATTTCTCTCTCTTCCTCACCCCCAGCACTTAATTTATCAGCCAGCTTGGTGCATTATCTTTCTGACTCTATCAGTTCTCCCACTTCCCTCTGTTCTCACTGCTAGAAACCTAAGCCACTCATCATTTCTTGTTTGATTTACTACTCACTTCCACTTTTGTCTCATACAATCCATTTGCCCAAAAGCTTCTGGAGAAATCTTTTAAAAACATGTGTCATGTCCATTCCCTGCTTAAAATCTTCCCATGGCTTCACATTTCATCTAGAATATAATTTTAAAAATCTTTACCTTTTTTTTTTTGAGACAGGGTCTTGTTCTGTTGTCCAGGCTGGAGTGCAGTGGTGCAATCACAGCTCACTGCAGCCATGAACCCCTGGATACAAAGCAATCCTCCCACCTCAGCCTCCTGAATCGCTGGGACTACAGTCGTGCACCACCATGCCTGGCTAATTTTTAAAGTTTTTTGTAGAGACCAGTTCTCCCTATGCTGCCCAGACTGGTCTCGAACTCCTGGGCTCAAGCAATCCTTCCTCCTAGGCATCCCAAAGTGTTGGGATTACAGGCATGAGCTGCCGCACTCAGCCAAAAATCTTTAAGGGGAAGAAATCCTATGGGATCCATGGCCTACCTACTCTCTGATGCAAGCTTTCAGCTATTGTCTCCTTTTCTACTCAGCTCCACCCACAGGGCCTTCACCCCAGAGCCTTTGTATGAGCTATTCTCTGCTGTCTGGAATGGGCTCCTTCTAATCTTACATGCTGGTTCTTTGCTTGTCATTCAAATCACAGTCCAAATGTCACTTCCTTAGAATAGCCTTTCTTAATGATATAATCTAAATTAGCTCCAGTTACTTCTTACAATAATAATCTGCATAGTACACAACACTGATTTTGTATTGTTTATTATGTATGCATGTATGTATTTTTGCCTCACTCTAAAATATAAATGTCTTGTGAGCAGATCTTGCCTGCCTGTACCAGCTATAGTGTTATAGTGAACAGACAGGCAAGGTTCCTGCTGATTTTAGACAATACACAGGTCAGTACTACCATTTTACATACAGGTTGTTGAACAGATGTTTTCTGGTTGCCCAGGACTGGCAACTAGAACCCAAAGCTGAGGTCAAAGGGAAACCAAGCACCAAATAGATGAGGCAGATGCTAGTTTGAGGACTCTGGAGCCCTCAACCATCATCCTGGTTCTCCCCCATCTCCACCTCTTTGTGCAAAGCTTGTCTAGGGGTTAGAGGAGAATGGGCACAGCAGAAGTTGTTTTCCAGGCAGGACTACTGTGGCTTTTCCTTCCTCTCCCTAATGGAGAGGTCCTCCAGCTAAGTGAAGCATTTTCAAGAGAATTACTCACAGAGATTAGAGGGACTGGTTGCTACTTTCAGGTGTGCTGTCTATTAATGCAGCTGATCAGAACCATGCCTATCTAAGCAGGGTGCCCTTAAGACTTTGCGTGTTTCTGTGATTAGAGGCATTATTTGATTTCTTACAACAAAGCAGGTATGAATGACATGTGAAGTTAGTCAAGAAAAGAGGGAAATAGCCTGAAATAAGAGATGTTTATCCCATACCATTTCTACCGGTACTCCATCATCCCAGGGAAGAAGAGGAAGAGGAAGTCTCCAGGGGGCCGACATGCCTCCTCTCACCTACAAGTCTCTCATACCTGAGCCTACCAGGGAAGGAGTGAGAGGAAAAAGTGAGCATCAAATTGGGTAAGATTGAAGTTTTAAACAAATCTAATCTGGACATTTTTATTCGTGAAAGTGACAAGAAAGCTGAGAGGTCTGCCAGGCTTGTTATTAAGGAATAGATTCATCAGAGCTTGAGAGAAAACAGTGATGAGAAAAAAATTAAGCTCTTTCATGGCTGCATCCCATCTGCTCAATAAACCCTCTAGAAATTTCCACTGATAGTCACAAAAGGTACACTCTATTTAGAGATAATTAAGGATTGAACAATATAGGCTTTCAATTCACATTTGCCATTGCATGCAAACGCTGGAACAGAACTGTGCCACTTTACAGATGGAGACTGGCTGGTGTGTGTGGAATAAGGCTCATGGTAGGGTTGTATTCAGGAGAGTTGAGTTGTGCGTTTGCCTCCCTCAATTGCATTTTTAAGTCTTTGACGTCTGTAGACATCTCCCTGACAATGTGTGAACTCTTTAGATCAGAAACCACTCCTTAGTTTTTTTAAGTTTCTTATAACACCGAGAACAGCACACAGGAGTTGTTCAATAAATATTCATTGAGTTGTTCAGGAAATAAATGTATCAATTCCATTTGATGATTATAGCCAGATCTCGACCAGGTAAATTTTAGCTGAAAAATCAACTGACTTAGATGGAGAAGATTAGAGCCCAGAGTCTAATGATGCTATTTGTCAGCTGTGTGATTTTGAGCAAGTTACACATCTTTCTGTGCCTTGGTATTCTCATTCATAAAATAACAGCAGTCATACCTGTGTCACAGGCGTGGATAAAATTAGACAACACATGTGAATGCACTGAACAGAGGACAGTTACCCCAAAGCATGTTTCTGAAGCTGTGGACTCTAGCACAGTCTTCCTGGATTCTTATCCTCTATGATTGTTTGAAGACTTCCCCTCCTCCCTTTTCCTTCTTCCTCCTCTGTGTCCTCCTGGATTATAAATGCAGGCTGAATCCACCTTCTCAGACACATAAGAGACAAGTGTGAGTAGGCCGAAAGACCTTTAAGTAAAGACCAATATTTGCATATCTATTATAACTACTCACTGTTCAACTTGTTTCATTACAATTTCTATTTGGATAATATGTAAGGTCAATACTGTCACTGTTCTGGAAAATTCATTTTTTATTAAAGCAAAATGCACTGTATTTATAGAGATAACACCTTAAATGCTACGAGAGAAGGTGCACCAATTACACTGGTTCCCTTGATGGGGCAGGTTTGTGTGCTACATGTTTTATAATAATGTTACAAAGAATGGGACCTTAGTCCGTGTTGGTGTGTCTCAAGTGTCATTCCTCGGCTGAACTTGAATAGGTCTGAACATCCTTTTTTGTAGACCTGGGAGCACTGAGATAACCATATTGAGAATAACAACAACAATGAAGAAAGCTCTCTTTTCTGCACCCCTCCATCAGCTTATTTCCACCATCATTACATCCCTATCAGAGTCTCACAGAGTTACCGGGTATCAGGTAAAGCATTTGGGACAGACTAGAGCCTCAATAAATATTTGCTCAATTAGTGAAAATTAAAGCCTGTCACAAAGCAAGAGCTTGGAAATGGTTCTTTGAATGTTTTCTTCCTAGGGAAGTAGAATGGCATAATGTACCAAAAAATGCACCTACACATTCAACTAGGAAATCTTGAATTCAAATCCTGGCTTTATCACTTATTAGATATGCGACAATTTACTTAACTAAATGAAACTTCAGTTTTCTTTTTTTATTAAACAAGAAAAGATATTGTGATAATTATCCTTTTACAATTCCTGGGACATAGTAGATAAAATACATTGTAATTCCATTTTTCTTCACGTCTTCCTTTTTGATTAATAAAGAAGAATGCAGAATTGTTGGCATATTCCTGCTTTTCATTCTAATCTACTCAAGTTAACACATCTAATTGAAACATGGAAAATTGTGAGTATATGTTTTGTGGTATTTTCTACAAAGGCTTTGACTTCTGTTTTTCTTTTCTTTTACTCCTCCACTAATTTTAAACTCAGTAAACAACTAACTAGTCTTGCCATTTTGGTATGGGGAAGTCTGTGTTTCCTAAAGCAGAATCTTGTAGACTAATAAAATCTGTAAAGCACTAATGTCATGGTAGCAATTGGTTTCTTTAGTTATTCTTAATAAATCAGAAGGCCTAAGGGAAAAGAAACACCTGCTTTTAGGTTTCACTGGCTAACTCAAATGTCAAATCTATGTGTGTTTGGCTGGAATGAAATCAACTCAAAATAGTAACCATGGTTATCTCCTGGTGATCAAAATGTCAATGGCTGTTTTGGTATATTTTCACTCATTAAAATGATGGGAAAATAATTTATTTGTACTTTAAAAATTCAATCTATTTGATCAAAAAAATTTCAAAACATGGAGTTTATGATAGAGGACACACAGTAAAGAAGAGAACCTTTGGAAAAAGTGGCATTAGGGTTCCTTGGTGGAGGTCCGATTCGACAGCATGGCATAACTCCAGACAGTGGCATTTATGTAGGTGTCTGTGTCCATTTGGGCTAAGCAAAAATACCATAAACAGTGTGGCTTATAAACAACAAAAGATCTCACAGTTCTGTGCGGTGGGGTGGGGTTGGGAAGTTTAAGATCAAAGCACCAGCAGATTCAGTGTCTGGTGAAGGCCAACTTCCTGGTTCATACATAGCTCTCTTTTTGCTGTATCCAGGATAGGAAGTCTCTGGGGTCTCTTTCTATAAAAGGCTTCACTCTCATGATCTCATCACCTCTCAAAGGCCGCACCAGCCAATACCATCAACTTTAGGGGTTATGGATTTGGGGAGTGCAGAAACATTCAGGCCATAGCAGCAGACTACAATGTGAATAGCACCCCCTGGAGTTGTGTAATGTGTTGATTGTGTTTAGACCCACTTTTCTGATAGTTTCTTGTTACTGTGCTGTGCTGAGGTGGAAAGAGTAGGTTTGGAGAATTAGACCTAGAACCTATTAGCTGTTGCCCTTGATCAAATGTCTAAATTTGATTTATCCCTAAATGGTGGTTCCTTTCTCTCTGTTACATGCATGCTGGATGGCTATATACTCAGAGTCTGACCATATTAGCAGGTGACTAATTTTACTTCCTCATCAGAATTTTAAAGTATTCAATATGCATTTATTATTATTACTAATAGGAATATTGAGTTGCAGACATGATTTCAGGCACAGTAGTTTGAAGACAACTCTGGCATATACACTGGATTGCCATTTCTCTACATTATGTCCCCAGCACAGATGAATTTAGAGGAGGCAGGGGAGAGGCATCTAAGCATAAGAGAAAAATGGGGATTTCTGGTGAGAAAATCAGTGCTTCCTATGCGTGTCCACTGGAGGAAGTGCGTTACATACACAAGTCAGGCCAGACTGAGACATGTCTAAGATAAGAGGATGCCCTGGGCAGGCCTTCAAGCTGAAGGATTTAAAGGAGAGGCTAGGGCTACATGGAGGAGGAGTAAAGAAGAGGACCCAGTGACACTAGTGGCCAGTGGCTCCTGATTTGTCCTATGCAATTCAGTCATTTCACTCTGGCCCTTAACTTACACACTCATCCTACTCCAACCTCCAAGGAAATATCAGCTCTGAGGTTACCTAGACTCACCCTCCATAGAAAAGCATTCATCTAGTAAGGCTCTAGCAGGCTTCTTAGGGGTCTCAACGGCTGCCTCCTCTCCACACCCCTCTCCCCCTATCTCCCTGCAAAGATTAACATTCATCTTCTAACCTTACAGGAATCCTGGTAAATCTGAAAATCTCCTTTATGTTACATTCCCAGTGATGTTACTGCCCCGAGTGATAATCTGTCACATTTTCTAGATTGGCGTGGGTGCCTGCTTGGCTCTGCATGCATGAAGAGTACACTGTCCTTTCACCTTACCAGTGGGGGAAACTGAGACTCAGAGAGGCTGGAGAATTTACTCTAGGTCAAACCTTGGCCATCTACCCAGCCAAGGTTCAAACACAATTCAATGTGTTTGAGGTCTGTTCTTCTTCCATCTTCCTCCACCTCCTTCACTCCCACTGATCATTAGGTTATAAAATGGAGAGTAATAGATCATTAGGCTATAAAATGGAGAGTAAAATGGAGGTCAAAATCTAGCAGGGCCCCTTCTTGTAGATGGGAGTGAGAAGGACATGAGCTATTTGAGCCTGTGAATCCCTTTTGATCTTTCTGGGCTGTTTCACATATTTGACTCTTTGAAGGTAGTGGTTATAACTATGCATGAGTTTATGACAAAAGCCCCACTTGAGCCTAAAATGTGAGTCTGTTTCTTTAAATGGACATCTGTTCCCTTAAAGGAGCTGGGTCCAAATGTTGAACTAGATCACTTCTCTTTTGGACAGGGCTCAAATAGCTACCAGCAATAATTGCTGCTCACAGGCTTTTCCCCACTACACACTGGTTCAGGCCCATTGGCTGGCATCCTGGGATGTGGGGAGATGATTCAGATACAGGTACTTCAGGATCTCAAGCACTGAGGAAACCAGACTGTTCACAATTTCATGAAACTAAGGGAATAACAGGGGCTCAGACTCTGGAGCAACCTAGGAGCTCAGATACTCAAACCAAGCCCATGCCAAGAAGAAGGTCCAAGTGATCAGCATCCTGATGTCATGTGCCAGTACGCTCCTAGGCTTACAGATTTCTCTGAATAGGGTCAGAGTAAGTTTCCAAAGACTTAAGTGGGGCTGGGACTGCAGGTGGAGGCAGGGAGCCAGATACTCTTCTCTCTCAAAACTGTGTTCTGAGCTCACCTTTTTCATGAAACTTTTCCAGATGGACTGCAGCCAGCCCCAAGCAGTTCAATCTTCCTAATGACATCTTGACAATCTAAATCAGGGTCAGACACCTCTTTGAAGTATCCTGCCAAGTCTTCCTTTGTTCATTCTAATCCAGGATCTAAAAACCTTTCAGGAGTGGCATGCCAAAGACTTCATTTATTTACTCTAATTTAGCATTTCATTTGCCAAAAAAACTTTCCAACATGTGTAAAATCTCATTGTAGGGTGAAGTAAAAGTCAGTATAAAATCACACAATTAGAATCACAAGATCAGAATGTTGAATTATTGAGTCCCGAAACTTCATTTTAAAGATGGATAAATCAGGGCCACGGGAGGATAAGGTGTCACCTGGAATCTAATAGCCAAGTTAGGGGCAGACCCAAACTAGAGTCTACTGAATCTTAAATTTTCTTTTTACACTATCACTGCTTTTTACAAGCAAATTTGAGTCTTAAACATAGAGCATCTGCTAGCAACATCAAGAAAACTGAAACCTCAAACAAAATCATCACTTTTTTTTTGTAACTACAGCCATGAATTTCTCCAGCATTTAGAGACTTCTAGCCTCATGTTGTTTTAACTGGTCTCTTTACTGGCTTGCAGTCTGTTGGGAAAAGCACTGACTGACTTAGAAGGCTGAGTTTGGATTCAGTTCAGCCATTCATTTTTTTGAATCTTCAGTACATTATTTAACTTCTTTGAGACTGTTCTCATTCAAAGGTAAATAGGGAAAAATAACAACCTCCTAAAGTCGTTAGGAGGTGTATTTGTCAGGGCTTTGGGGAAAAGAGATCCTGTGTTGATTGGTTCAATAATTGGTCATAAAATGGCAAAAGGACCAATAGAGCAATGAGGGAAGGTGAGGTCATCCTAAGATTAGACAACCTCCCACCAAGGTCAATGTGGCTGAAGCTGGCTTCCAATGTGCACCCTATTCATTAAAAACATCATCATTTCTTATGCTTTATGAAGTATCTTTTTTTAAAATCATGTATTTAAGCTTGAAAACAACCAAATGAGTCATATGATAAAATGGACCATACAATTGAGGTACAGAGAGGTTAGGTAAGTAGCCGAAAGTCAAACAGCTAATAGGTAGCAGAGTCAAATTGGAATTACAATCTGACTCTTAGTCCTTTCATTAAAGACTGCTTTGCCAGTGTGTCCACAGAATTCATGAATTTTAAACATTTCACACATGATATTTCATCATTTCCTTCTAGCAGGCAGTTGCTATTATTTTCTCTTATTTCTAGATGAAGATCCTGAGGTCCACTGAGGTTACGCGACTTGTCCTTTGTTAGGGGAATGATATTATTTGTAATGTAATGAACTTCTCATCATTAGAGCTAATTAAGGTAGTGATCACATGTCTGGCTATGGCAACACAGATGCTTATAGATACTTCATGATTAAAATGAATCATTGCATTTCAGAGGGCTTTTTCTGGAACCCCACATTTCTGAAGAAGATTATTTATCCAGAGAAACTCCATTTTTGTCCATTTCCTGTATTGAGCTACCATGTAGGATGTTATTTGCAAAAATGGTTCTGCTGCTATAAAACAAAAACAAATTGAACTCAACTGACTTAATGACCTTCCAGGTCTCTTTTACAGCTCTGATTCTACAGTATCAGGAAATAACAAGCACCAACACACATCACCGTTGCAACTACAATATGGGGACCCCAGGCAGAGGACAGGATCCTCTCATAGAAGCTGAATAAATAGCTATTGTGAGGAGTTCAGTGGGTGATAGCACAGGGGCCTTCATTTCCGCTTCTAGCCAAGGAAAATTTTGATCAGGCCACAGGCCACCTGCCCATTCATCTGCAGCAGGAAATGGATTTAGCGTCTGTATGGGCAGGACTCCTGTATCTATCATCCAGTTAGGCCTAATCAAAATGTTTTCCATTTCACCTGGTAAGTGCAAAGGGCTTGGAGGAGGGTCTGAGTGATGGTGATGGGGTCCCACCGCTTTCTCATCACCAAACTGCAGTTGTTAAAAGGCCCATTTCTCCTCAGTGTCTCACTCTGAGCTGAGGCAGGCAATCTCTCCTGTCCCTGGAAGCTGCTCCTGGCAACAGAAAAAAAATCTATGGAATTGACCCAGGAGGGAGAGGGAGGAAGGGCAGATTATAACCCCAAGGAAGGCTAAGGTCAGAGGTGAAACTCAGCACTGAGAGATGAAATGAACCTCCTAGCAGAAGCCTCCTTATATAATGAGGGGCTGCAACCTCCTGGGATGGGGGCTGGTGAGGAAGCAGAGGCCAGAGGTCCTCTTAGGCAGGAGGGAAGCTCAGGAGAGGGGATTGGAGTATTTCTGGTCTCTTAAGTACAAAGAAGGTGGGGGAAGGGGCTGCTGATTAGAATGAAAATGTGACAGTCATGTAAAGCTTCTAGTTGGATTTATGCATCCTTTGTCGGGATTTCAGGAGGAGGATACCTGACAGGCCTCATTAAAGCAGGAGAAATGGAGGAAATTACACATTGTTCTGTTAAGGGAACCCCAAGACCGGGGAATGGAGGCCTCCCTGCTGAATTTGTTACTGAGGGAATATTGATTTCAGGAGAAAAACAAATAATGCAGAAATGTTTCCACTTTGATGCAGCACATTCTGATTTGGACTGCACTGTGATGAAATTTCCTTGTGTGACTTTCAGTATTCCAAAGCAGACATAATTCTTTTCCTTTGAAGGATGTGATTGGTGGCACGGGGGTGGTGGGAAAAATGAGCTCTCAGCTGATTTTGATTCAACCGGGAAATGGGTTGTTCCAAGGAGTAGAAAGACTACTGAGGTAGGCTAAGGTCTGGGAGGGCCTTAAATTCTAGGCTAAGACATGGGATCGATGTTTCAGAATAATGAAAAACAATGACAGTCTTTTGAGCAGATGACTATATGATTAGAGCTGTGCTTTTGAGGATAATTCTGGCAGCCCAGTGGAGGGTGGGCTGAAGGGGTGGAAGGGGTCCTTTCCTCTTTTACTTCATTGATGAGCAAATGCATCTACGGGTGCCAGTCAGAAGCCTGTCACAATGGCCCTATAACAGAAAGGCCGAGAGACCTAGCTGAATTTGGGAAGGGTAGTGAGAAAAAGAGAATAATAATATTTTGAGTATTTAATAAAAGCCTATCTCATGCCTAACACTAGATGCATATCACCTCGTTTAACCCCTGCAGCAATCCTGCAAGCTAGGTATTAATATTCCCCTGTTATAAATGAGAAAACAGGCTCTCAGTGTTGTTAATTAACCTCTCAATGGGGTTTAAACCAACACACAGTTTCATCTGCCAAAAGAACAGAAAAGTCTCTAGTTCAAGTCCACTCAACTGAGCCCACCATTATGTTTCCTCTTGACACACAAGAGTTTTATATTCAGAAGAGGCTTTTCAGATTATCTAGTTCCCCTCCCCATTTTGTGGAAGAGAAGACAGAGGCAGGGGATGGAGGGAGAGACAGCTCAGGTCTTGTTCTTTTTATTCTTCCTAATGCCTTCTCATTCTCAGTTGTCAATATGAGTCCGCATTTCATCTGAAGCTCATACCACACTCCCAACAGATAGGAAATTGAGTTATACTAATAATGTTCCTGGCATAGTTCAAGATGAAGTGATAGTCAGCAAGACCATCACAATTTTCTTCACTGGATCACTAATTTCCTCTCTCACCCCTTTGATCACTGATGCTTGATGATCTTCCTTATTCTTTAACACAAGGTTCACTTTAAATCACCTACTATGTGTTCAGGAGCTCCTTTGCTATAACATTAATTCATACAATCCTTAGAACAAACTTCTGAGCTGAGCAGCACTGCTTGTCTTGCCAGTTGAGAACACCAAGACTCAGAGAGGTTAAGTAACTTGCCTAAGGTCACACAGCTAGGAAGTGGCAGAGCAGGATTAAAATCGAGGTTCATCTCATTCCAAAGACTCTTCATGAAAATGTCTCTGGCAATGCATTCTGTGCTCTCACTGAGTCCCGAAGAAGGACAGAGGTTAAGCAGCAATGTTTCTCCTCACTATTTCTTAACAATGGTCAGAATCCATGTATTTATGGCACTTGACAACTCACAAAGCATTTCATATCATTATCTTATTATACTCAAACAACCACCCTAGAAAGCACATAATTTCAGCCCCTCACTTTCAATATAGAAGACAAGATGAGAAATAGAGTAAACAACTCAAATAGGTTAGAGAGGCTAAGAAGTTAAATAGGTTGTGTGTTAGCCTACGCCATTGGCAATGTGGTTTAACTTTTTGCTCACTGCTCTTCACACAGCACAATATGAATTCTGGGTCTTCCTCTCTTTTTCCCTCCCAACTTTTTGTGAACCAGACTTGACTCTTCCATTTATTTGTGTTGAAGCTTTCTCTATAGTGTCCCTTGCAGCTATAAGCTGATACCTTGTGCTACCTCCCTCTAACCCTGGGCTGTCTATATTCACACTCTTCAGATCTGTGATTCTTCCTGTGGCTTTCTTTTCTCCTTCAGATGTGGTGGGTCCTGAATGCCCCCTGAAAATCATTCTATTTCAAAAATGTAACTCTAAGGAACTAACCTAGAGTGCACACATTTCTCCCTGGTTTTCCTTTTCTCCATCCGTCCATCTGTCCATCCAATCACCCATCCATCCATCCAATCACCATCCATGCATCCATCCATCCATCCATCCATCCATCCATCCATCCAACTATATATTCCAGCATCCTCGTTGTAGAGAAAACTCTAGCAGCTAATGCTAAGTGAGTCAGAACCATGGACAGCCACTCCCAGCATTATAGACCTGCAGGCCTGTAGAAAAGGGAGTTAGGACTGGATGGAACACTTGAGACAAATAAGAGACTATTGATGGATGAAGCTAGGGAGATAGGCAGGGTCCAAATTGTGAATGGCAATATAAGAAGTTTGGACATAAGCTTATAAGCAAAGGAGGCATTAATAAGCTTTATGTAGGGAGGGACCTGACCAGATTTTAATCTTAGAAGGAACACTTTGGGTGTAGTCCAGAGACACCAAATTTGAACAACCAATGTTAGACTCCAAAAGATTATTTAAGAGAGTTACAACAATTTAAACAAACAGTTATGAGAGCGCAAGCTGGGTGTATGTGTTGGCTATAGGGAAAAGAAGGAAGTTGGAGAGATTAAAAAGGAGATGAAATCAATATGTTTTGATGGAAAGGGATTGAGAAAGGTCTAGGATGCCTCCAGGATTTTCGTTTGGGTTATAAACTTTGATATAGGGTACAGTGGAGAAACAATGAAATTTAGAGCTAAAAGATGTTGACTTCATCTCTGGTATATTGAGTAAGCTTGAGGTGTCAGGGTTACATCCATGTAGAAACGTCCAGTGATCAGTTAAGTATATGAATTTGGAGTTCAGAAGAAAGGATGATATATAATGAACACTGAATGAATAATAGTTAACGTTGCTATATTTTGCTAATTTAGCTCAGATGCTAATTATTGATTTATCCATATTCTCATTAGGATATTGCTTATCACTGCAGCCCACAGGCATTGCCTATTGATGGTAAATCCACACAGTCTGAGGTTGTAAATCCACGCTGACCAAATCATTGGGACACCTTTTAGTTTTATAGGCCCTTCCAAGGTCATCTATCTCCAAAGTTCCCCAGATTCCACCTGAGTTCTGACTTCCCCTGCTTACAAATATTTTATCATCATGACTTTAGTTTGCTAGAAACTCAGGTACTACTGTCTTTAAGTAGGTTCATGCATCTAGACATTCCAAAACAGTGGAACTTACACTATCTCTCTTGGCATCTCAAAATCAAATGTTCAGATAATCTCAGAGTTGGGAAGTCATCTTGCAGATCGTGCACAGCTTTTTAATTTTATGAATGGAAGTTGTGAGGCCAAGGCAAAGGAAGTGACTTAACAAGGCTCCCTTCCATTCAATAAAATGTGTATTTATTGAGTGTTTACCACTTTTCAAACTATCTATCTTAAATGCTGGAAATACTATGGTGAATCTGAAATATGTAGACCCTATTCTATTCTTTACAGCCTGCCAGGACAGAGGTAAACAGTGTTAACCAGACTAGAGAAAGCGGTAATAAAGGAATCATTAACTATCCCCCTGCACCACCTTAGTTTCTTGTGAGGAGCTAGTATGTAGCAGAAAGTAAGGGACATGCTAGTAGGTCTGTCTAACTCTAATTCTAAGTCCTTTCCAATATATCATGTTGCCCTCTTCATTAGTAGGTAATAGAAGCTGCTAAAATCATAGTTGAGGAGTGGTTAAAGGTATGAGATTTAGAGTCAGATGACCTGGGTTCAAATCTCAATTGCCACTTTTTGTGACCTTGGGTAAGTTACTCAGCCCATCTGCGTATTCCATTTATCTATAAAATGCAGATAAAATCTACTTCATAAGGATGTTGTGTTTAATAAATGGTTCTGATTTTTATGTTTAATTTAAAATCCAAGATTATTTGCAATTTAAAATAGTCTTTGCTTCCCACTATCAGAAGTGGTAGAGTAGACTGAATGAGCATGAAACCAGGAATTAAGATTATTGGGTTTCAGTCCATGTTTTGCTTCTAAGTAGCTGTCAATTTTGGGGAATCATGTGACTTTTCTGGGCCACAGTTTTTCCATCCCCCTGTTGTGGTTTCAGAGCAGATAACCTCTGAAGTGCTTTCTTTTTAACTGATAGACTGTTGTTATGAGAGAGGTGAGCCTAATTTTGGAAATCATAAGAAAATAGTTGTAAAAATTAAATTTGACTGTCATATGACATGTTTCTCCTCTTTCTTAATCCTTATTTTGCTTCAAATTACTGCACATTGTTTTTAATCCAATAAATGATACTTTTGTGAGTAATGCACTAGCATTAGCTAGGTCCGCAGGGAGCCCAGAATATCTGGATAGAAATTGAGAAAAAGATAGTGTCAGCCATCCAGCAGTTCTACCAGCATAGCCCTCAAGCACACAAGCCTTTGAATCTGCAGACTGGAAAAAAGATAGAGATTTCAGCAAACATTCTTGATATTTATCCTTTTCCAGCACCTCCTACGTACCAAGTTTTTGTACTCATGGAAGTCAATGCTGAGAAGTATGTTTTCCATTTCACACATGAGGACACCTTATCTAAGCCTTGGATAAAGTGACTTGACTATGAGTACATTAAGAAATAAGGACAGATATGAATTCCAACTCAACTTTTAATGTCCAGTCTTAGACCCTTCCTGTCCTACAGTCTATGTCCATGTTTCCATCTAGGGTAGGCCCAGCCACAGCAAGCCAGCCACTTATCATGCAATATTGTGATTTGGGAAGTTGAGAAGCCTCACATTTGTCGAGGACCTGGTATCCATTTTAGATGAGAGAGAAAATTTGATGATTAGAAGGCATGGCTCCATCTTAATACAGTGGCGGGCCCTCATGAGTTTGTATTACTGTTCTAATGATCTTATCATGTGCATTCTCTCTCAGAAGACTGAGTGCGGGAGGAGTAAACAGAGGAGGCGGAATTCAATAAAAGTTGGATACTAGAGACTTTGTAGCTGAAGGCTTCTTGGTTTAAGGGGCCCAGGTCATGAGGGTGAGGAGCTTTCTCTCTTAATACTCATTCCTGCTGCTCTACTGTTGTTCTAGGAAGACTGGGGTATGGATGTCTTTAGTATCTAATAATGAACAATAGAAAGACTTCATGAGTGGGTTGGGGGAAGGACAGGAAGAAAACCACTATAGCGGGGGTTGGGAAATCCTTTCTGTTAATATTCTCTGATAAACATGTAAAATAAAAAGTCTATATAGAAGAGCATCAGAATGTATTCAATTTGAGATGTCTTTTTTTTTTTTTTTTTTTTTTTTTTACCGATTAGCTCTCTCCTTATTTTTTACAGCTTTTACTGCAGGGTTAGTAAAATCAATGTTAGCTTATTTTATGGGGTAGGAATCTTCTTGAAAAATTAGCTGTGATTAGAATTTCTAAAAGCAAATCCTATTCTTTCCTCTTAAATTATAAAATTGAAGAAATATTAGGTGAAAAACATATTGGCCTAATCATTCCTAAAATTGCAAGATGTCATAAAATCTTGTATTTAAAATTTTAAATATTAATTTTAGATGAAGTATTAATAATCTGAATAGGACCACAAAATCTGCAGTGAGAAGCCACTAAAATATTTCTGTTTGGAAAATTGTCTTAAAGTCTTACAGAATGGGGACATGCTAAGGATAACACTGAAGTTTCAGCTTGATAGATTAAAATTAACTGAGATAAGGAATTAAAAAAGAGAAAGATTAAGGCAGCCCCAGAAGGGGAGCAATCATATTGTCCATATATGAGGAGAAGTAAATTTTACAAGGTTTAGTGAGAATGTCTGGCTTTCTTTCCCCTGGGCCTTTGAACATTTTCCTCTTTGTCTGGATAACTTCTCTATATTCTACTATCCTCTGGAACTCCCCTTACTAAGCCTTACTCTGTTATATTTTTTCATAACACTTATCACCTTGTAACATAATATGAAAAATGTTTATTGTATTTTTGTTTGCTTCTTCCATTTCTCCCTGCCAAATATAAGTACCTTAAGGATAAGAACTTATGATATTAACATTGTGTTCATTGCTATATTTCCAGGATCTAGAACAGGGCTTGATATGTAGAGAAACTTTGATAAATATTTGTTGAATGAATGAAGATCTCACCTTCTAGAACATCTCCTTCGTGAATCTTATCCATTTTAGATGAGAGAGAGAATTTGAGAAACTACAAGTTTCATCTTATAGTTACATCATAGCACTTTTTACACCACACATTAAAAATAATTACATAAAATTTATGTAGCGTAAAATTCATCATTTAAAAGTGTAAGATTCCGTGACACTCACAATGTTGTGCAAATACTACTTCTCTCTAGTTTCAATGCATTTTTATCACCCTAAAAGAAAACTCTGCAGCCATTAAGCAAGCAGTCACTTCCCATTCCTCCTTAACCTTCAAACCTGGCAGTCATCAATCCACTGTCTGTATCTATTGATTTACCTATTCTGAATGTTTCATACAAATGGAATTGTGCAGTATGTGACCTTTTGTGTCTGGCTTCTTTCAGTTAGCATAATGTTTTTAAGGCTCATCTATGTTATAGTATGAATCAGAACTTTATTCCTTTTTATGGTCCAGTAATTTTCCATTGTATGGATATACCACATTTTGTTTATGAAGTCATCCCTTGATGGACATTTGGGTTGTTCCACCTTTTGGTTGTTGTAAATAGTCCTGCATGAACATTTCCTGTGCAAGTATTTGTTCACACTATATTTTGGTTGCCTCCTTTTCCCTCTGTTACTCCTACAAAACCATGAAGTCTATAAGAGTAATGACTGAGTCTGTCTTATTCATGGATATATTCCAAGATTGAGCTGTGGCCTAGAAATATTTGTTCAATGACTGGCTGAATACAAAAAGTTCAAGTCTCTTAAATTTCTTAGTAAAATCAACAATTGAAATTTCTTAAATAATAGGGAACCAAAACCTTTAAAGATTCAATAATGCCACAAATATTAAAGAATATTTATGCCTTAATTCCATATGAAGGCTAGCTGCAAAAGAAAAGGGAATGAGGATGGGTGAGAGGAATGAAGGACTCCAGCAGGGCCAGAGAATAGGAAGAGTGAGGTGGAAGAGGGAAGGGAAGGAGGGGTGAAGAAGAACAGGAGGAGGGAGGGAGGGGACTCAGAGATCATGGAGCTGGAGCAGCTCCCAGGTTGCTGTGTGCCTCTCACGCAGCTGAGAAAAGTCCTCTCTGCCCCCAGGAAACAGCTATTTGACTTTTATTTCCAAACATCAAAGTTTATTTCTGAAATAAAGGTTTGCTTTGTATAGAATCCTGAAGGTGTTCCCCAGATGTTCAAGAGTCACTTTGGCTTTTAGGAATAAACTTTTGAAATGAAGAGTTGTCTTCAAATGCTAGTCACTATTTTTTTTTTTTCTTGGCAAGCTTTTCTTTATATATATATATATAGTGAAAAAAAACCACATAAGTTTATTCTCTTACCAACTTGGAAGTGTACATTATAGTATTGTCAACTATATGCACATTGTTGTATAAGAGATCCCTACAACTTTTTCATCTTGCATGATTGAAACTCTATACTCACTCAACATTTATTAAACACCTACCATGTGACTGTAATGAAGACAAACCATTGTCTCTCTGGGTTAATTTGCCCCTTTCTCCATTTATATACAGAGATTGTGTCCATTTTCATATACGGATAACACACGTGAATTTTTATAATGATTTCCAGTTTATAAGGTGCTTTCTTTATATTTCCTTATAAGGTACTACCTGCTTCTTCCATTATTTGATTCTCCCTCACACTCTTATTCTCACTTTACAAATGAGGAAGCCAAGGTCAAGAAAACATAAGTGGCTGACCCAAGGTCACAGAACTAGTATTGGCAGAGCTAAGGTTTAAAATAGATTTTTGAACACAAATTCTTCCCCACTGTATTATGCTACCAATGATTTATTCCAAATAACATTAAAGTATGACTTTAGCAGTGCCTCTTGGATTTCTGGAAAGAGAAAAATGCTTATAAGATAAACTTTATTATTCTGATTCAAATTATTTACTATATAAGCTGCTTTTTCTTTTAACCACCACATTACTCTAATTTTTTTTTACTTTGATTTTTTTTTTCTTTGAGATGGAGTCTTGCTCTGTCGACCAGGCTGGAGTACAGTGGTGCGATCTCGATTCACTGCAACCTCTTCCTCCTGAGTATTTGGGATTACAGTGCATACCACCACGCTTGGCTAATTTTTGTATTTTTAGTAGAGACAGGGTTTTGCCATGTTGGCCAGGCTGGTCTCGAACTCCTGACCTCAGGTGATCAGCCCGCCTTGGCTTCCCACAGTGCTGGGATTACAGGCATGAGCCTTTTTCGTTATTATTTTGCAAGTTTTAGGCACTGTATTCAATAAGTGCTAAAGTGTTGAAGCTGGATCTGGGCTTATATCCTGCTAGTAAATTAGTTGTATGACCTTGGAGAAGTCATTTAGCCTCCAACTTTCAAAGGCCCCATCTGCAAAATGGGGAAAATGAGCTAATGCATAAAAATTGCTTAAGATAGTTCCCTAGCTAATAGCAAAGATGTAATAAATGGCAGATATTATTATTATCCTAAATATAAAAAATGGCTACTTCATCCAGTTGAACCATTTTTTGGTAAAGGATTGAAGTCTTGAAGCTAGAAGGTATGAAAAGAGCCTAGAATTTGAAGTCAAATAGAGTTAAGTGCCAATCTCATTTCTGCCACTTATTAGTAAGGACCTGATTTTCTCATTGCAAAATGGGAATTATAATGCCTATTTCATTTCTTGGGATGATATTTAGAAAGCTCTTGAAACACAAGTGTTCAACAAACATAAGCTACTATTGTTACTATTGTAAAGATTATTGTTTTAAATAAAACATTTCATACTCACAGATCAAGCCATCTAGGTGCTCACAGAGGACATTTGAGGCAAATGCCAGCAGGGCATAGAATTCTTTCTTTTGAGATCAGAACCCCGAAAACCTTCAAATGCCAAACCAGTATATGACCATGATGATTAAAAGATGCAAGCCTACACCCCAACATGCTGAAGGAATTTGTACATCCTGGCTGTTTGCATTTGCATCTTATTCTTCCTTCTGCTCTAAAGATTTTACGTCCAATTTAACAATCATTTATTGAACATTGACTACACGCCTGATCCTGTACACGTCACAGTGGAAAACATAAAGACAATTGGGGTGAACCTTGGATCTCTTTTCAGTCCACATTCCTCTTGAGGGGTAATTCATTCAGTTCCATGGCTTTACATACATCTAAGTGCTATGACCAAATTTATTTCTTCAATTCCTTTGAGTTTCAGACTCATTTCCGACTGCCTATTTTCCATGTTCATGCAGATGTGAAGCACCTTGTAGGCAATGCAGCCAAAATAGAACCCTTGACATTCTCTCCTCCCACCCTCTATAAACCTGCTCTTCTCCCACTGGACCATATTTAGTAAATCGCACCATAATTTATTCAGTTACTCAGGCCAGAATAGGACTAATCCATGATCTCTGTCTTTCTTTCACACCCTATAGCCAGTGCATCAGCAAGAATTCACGGCTTTACCTTTAGAGTATAATCTCCGTCCAACCAGTTATCACCAGTCCTCTTTCCACTTCCACCCTGCCCCCAAACACCAATCCCTTGCATGGCTAGCTTCCTAATGTGCTAGCTGCCTGGTCTATCCCCCTGCTTCCACCCGGGCCTCCAGGCCAATGCCTACAATCACATTCATTGTGCACAGCATTACCCCAGAGACACCACTCACAGAGACTGCAATATGTAGAGCGCCCCCTTGAGTTGTGCAATGCAGTGACTCCCCACTTGCCTTGCTCTTGTCTACACTCCATGGAGCCTGCTTACGAAAGTTAAGGCAAAGCCTGCTATTGCTCTGCTCAGAATTCTCCAGGGCTTACTTTTCTATTTAGAGTAAAACCTGAAGTCCTATAAGTTGCCTGAGGTTTTGACTCCAGGCCACTCCTCTGTTCTCATTTAATTCTCTTTCCCTCTCTCACTGTTCTCTTGCCACACAAATCTCCTTGCCTTTCCTCAACTACTCCAAGTGTATTCCTGCCTCAGGGCCTTGGACTTTGCTAGTCCCTCTACCTGGGATGCTCTTCCTTCTGGTTTTTGCACAACATGTACCCTCATTTTAGTCAAATCTTTGCTCAAATGTTCCTTTAAAGAGGGCTTTCCTGAGTATATATGATTTCATTTGATATTTTCTTACCCTGCTTTAGTTTTCTTTATAGCACTTATTCTACCTTACATGATATAGTTGCTTGTTTATTTTGCTGTTCTCTGCCTTACCCATAAGCATTTAGTCTTCATGAGGATAGACATTTTATCCATTTTCTTCATCACTCTATTCCCCAGAAGTGCTAGTGCATAGTAAGTGTTCAATAAATATTTGTAGATTGAATGAATAGAATATGAAATTCATTCATTAGTTTATGTATTCCTTCCTTCCTTCATTACACAATCATTCACTAATAAACTGCTCTGTGCTGGCATCCTACACATATTGTTTCCCTTCATCTTCACAATGATGTGAACCTCATTTTTACGAGTTCATAGAGTTTTGTGATGATAAATCCAAGCCATAGAGGTTATCAAAGTCTATATAATATAATATAATATAGCTCAAAGGCTCTATTGCCTGTGAGCTTTCCACACTAGAAAATCATCACCTACTTAACCCATGTTGGCCAGTAGCTCTATGTGGCAGTTGATGAAGTAAGAAATGGGAAAAAGAGTTATGACAATATGTATGGTTTATTTATGAGTGTATTAGTCAGGTTTTGTTGCAATAATAAGCAACTCCAATATCTCAGAGGCTCAGGGCACATATATTTATTTCTTGCTTATGTTACATGAGGGCTGTGGATCAGCTGGGCTGCTTTAAGCTCATATATATATATATATATATATAATTTATATATTACATACAAAAATAAATATATTTATATATATATTATTATAGATATAAATAAATATACACATATATATGTGTATGTATATATATATATATATATATATATATGTGTGTGTGTGTATGTATATATATATCTTGCAACCCAAACAAAAGGAGTGGCCAGTGTTTAGGACATGCTGTTGTCATGGTGGAGGTGAGAGTGAGAAAGATTAAGTCAAGCCACCCAAGCACAGTTAAAACCTCTGATCAGATATGGCAAGTGTCAAATATTTCTGATATTCCATTGGTTGAGATATGTCATGTGGCCAAGCTCAAAATCAATAAGGCAGGAATGTATATTCCTTCCTCAGTTTTTACTGGCATCTCACATGGCAATAGGTTGAGAAGATATGATCTTACAGAGACGGAGAGAGTAGTTCAGAAAAATTATCCCCAGTCCATCACACAAAAAGAAAATATTTTTAAAAATGGGGTGCACAAGGCACAAATAGCAACCCCCACCCCTAGATATCCTGATGGGGAGATATCACCATGATTTAGAGGTTGTCTTTACTTGTGCAAATTTGTATTGACAATATTATTTCCACTAGCAGTGAATGACTTCAGAAGGACTTCACTTATGCATTCATTTAGGCATTCTTTCATTAAGGACTTTGAGAGCTTACTCTGTGTTAAACACTGGAGAAACTGAGATCAACTCATAAGAGATTTATGTGAAAACCAGCTGTTATTTGCTGTACCTCTTTTAGCATACAAAATACTTGGTCCACTGTTCAGAAGATCTTTTTCTCTTGAATCCTGCAAAGCCAAATTAGCCCTCGTGAGCAAGAAATTAGAACAAAAGAAGTTAAAGGTGTGCATGTGCACACGTACACCCAGTTTCGCAGATGTTCTTACAAAAAAAGATGTTCTTTTTTTTCCCAGACTTCATGTGTAATTCTTCTGTTAACATCCTCTATCAAGATTTTAGTGGACACCTGCAATTTTGTTTAATAACTCTTCTCTCATTTTTCTGGGAATATAGCAATTATTTTTTCTTTTCTGGGAACTGTTTCTTTCCCTTTCCCCTACTACCCCTATAAGGTCTACAAGAGCCACCATCTTCTCACATGATTCCTCCCCTACCACTGTTGATTGGTTCATGGGTGGGCACATGCTCTAAGATTGACCAATAGGAGCTCTTGCTTTATGTTTTTAGAACTGGGACTAGGAGACAGCATCAATTCCCCTCTCCACAGGGAAAAATAAAAGGATATGGAGTTCGAGACCATCCTGGCCAACATGGTGAAACCTCCTCTCTACTAAAAATACAAAAATTAGCTGGGTGTGGTGGTGCGCACCTGTAATCCCAGTTATTTGGGAGGTTGAGGCAGGAGAATTGCTTGAACCCAGGAGGCAGAAGTTGCAGAGGGCCAAGATCGTGCCTTTGCACTCCAGCCTGGGTGACAAGAGTGAAACTTCGTCTCAAAAATAAATAAATAAAATTTTAAAAGGGTGACAACCTAAACAGATTTAGGTTTGAGAATGAAAGTGTGAGAGAAAAAAAGGTGACAGTCTGAAAGGGTGACAGAGAACACTACCATGTGCCATTTAAATCCTTTCCAAGTCCCATGTCCACTTATTCTTCATGTTCAGCCATATTTTTGTCCTGCTTGTATTTGATTATCATTCCTTTCTTGGATCCCGTGGATAATTAATTCTTCTCCTTTTTGGCCGAAGGTTGTTCAAGTTGCACTTCTGCTTGTCGCTAACAGGTCATTCATTGAAGAATGATGACATTCATCACAGTTTTTAACAAGAAATATTTTTAATTTAAGTATGTACATTTTCTTAGAGACAATGCTATTGTGCACTTAACAGACTACAGTATAGTGTAAACATAACTTTTATATGCACTGGAAAACCCAAAAACTGTGTGACTTGCTTTATCACAGTGGTCTGAAACCAAACTCCAACATCTCCAAGGTATTCCTGTATAGAGAAAAGCTTTGGAGAAAAGCTGCCTGAAGAAGGAACCCTGGGGGAATATGGAAAATATATATATCAATAATGAGCAGAGGAAGGAGGTCTGTGCAGAGAAGCAAGATGGGAACCAGGAGCAGGAAGAGGTGAGGTCATGGATATTTTAGGAAAGAGAGTCTCAAAAGAGAAGGCAGAATCTATAGTAGCAACAAACAGTTCTGGGAGAATCAGGCAAGATGTAGATCAAAAAAATATTGGAGTTAGCCACATGGAGATCACTGACAATCTTAGTATAAGCCATATGCAATACAGAGGAAGGGTGATGCAGGAGCCATTCAATATGGATTAGGGAGTAGAAGGAAGCTGAAGAAGTTCAGACTGTGAATACAGATAGTGTTATATCTGACAGTAAAGGCAAGACATGAGGTTAGCATCAAAAGGTACATTTTTTCTGGTTCTACATCCTAGAGGAATCACCATACTGTCTTCCCAATGGTTGAACAATCCCATTACTAGGTATATACCCAAAGGATTATAAATCATTTTACTATAAAGACACATGTACATGCCTGTTTATTGCAGCACTGTTCACAATAGCAAAGACTTGGAACCAACCCAAATGCCCATCAATGATAGACCGGATAAAGAAAATGTAGCCCATATACACCACGGAATACTATGTAGCCATAAAAAAGGATGAGTTGAAGAATACTATGTAGCCATAAAAAAGGATGAGTTCATGTCCTTTGCAGAGACATGGATGAAGCTGGAAACCATTATTCTCAGCAAATTAACACAGGAACAGAAAACCCAACACTGCATGTTTTCATTCATAAGTGGAAGTTGAACAATAAGAACACATGGACACAGGGAGGGGAACATTGCACACCAGGACCTGTCGGGGGTACGGGGCTAGAGGAGGGATAGCATTAGGAGAAATATCTAATGTAGATGACTGGTTGATGGGTGCAGCAAACCACTATGGCACATGTATACCCATGTAACAAACCTGCACATGATGCACATGTATCCCAGAACTTAAAGTATAATACAAAAGGTTCATTTTTGAGGAATAGTTTTAATTCTCTCCACTTAAGATGGAAGAGGCACAACCCATAGACATTTATTAAGTACATACAGAAATACCTTGGAGATGTTGGAGTTTGATTTCAGACCACTGCAATAAAGCAACTCATACAACTTTTGGCTTTTCCAGTGCATATAAGTTATGTTTACACTATACTGTAGTCTGTTAAGTGTGCAATAACATTGTCTCTAAAAATGTACATAGCTAAATTAAAAATACTTGTGTTAAAAACTGTTAATGACCATCTCAGCCTTCAGCAAGTCCTAATCTTTTTACTAGTGGAGAGTCTTGCTTCGATGTTGATGGCTGCTGACTGATCAGGGTAGTGGTTGCTAAACGCTGGGGTAGCTGTGGCAATTTCTTAAAACAAGACAACAATGAAGTTTGCTGCATCAATGGACTCTTCCTTTCATGAAGTATCTCTGTAGGATGCAATGCTGTTTGATAGCATTTTACCCACAGTATAACTCCTCTCAAAATTGGACCAATCTTTTCAAATCCTGTTCTTGCTTTATCTACTAAGTTTGTGTACTACTCTAAATACTTTGTTGTCATTTCCACAATGTTCATAGCATCTTCACCAGGAGTACATTCCGTCTCAAGAAACCACAAGAAGCAATTCCTCATTTGTTAAGTTTGATTATGAGATTGCAACAATCTAGTCTCATCTTTAGAGTTCACTTCTAATTCCAGTTTTCTGGCAATTTCCATCACATCTACAGCTTTTTCCTTCATTGAATTCTTGAACTCTCAAAGTCATCCATAAGGGTTGTAATCAGCTTCTTCCAACAGCCTGTTAATGTTAATAGTTTGACCTTCCTCCAGTGAATTACGAATGTTAATGGCATCTAGAATAGGTAATCCTTTCCAGAACATTTACAATTTACTTTGTCCATATCCATCAGAGGAATAACTATCTATGGCAGCTATAGCCTTATGAAATTTGTTTCTTAAAAAATAAGACTTGAAAGACAAAATTATTCCTTGATTAATGGGCTGCAGAATGAATGTTGTATTAGCAGGCATGAAAGCAACATTTGTCTCTTTGAATATCTCCATCAGAGCCAATCTTGGGTGACCAGGTGCATTATCCATAATACACTACTTTGAAAGGAATCTTTTATCTGAGCAGTCGCTCTCAACAGTGGACCTAAATTATTCAGTAAACTATGCTGTAAAATGTGCTCTCATCCAGGCTTTGTTGTTCCATTTTTAGAGCACAGGCAAAGTGGATTTAACATAATTCTTAAAGGCCATAGGACATTTGGGATGGTAAGTGAGCATTGTTTTTAAATCAAAGTCCCCAGCTGCATTAGCCCCTAACAAGATAATTAGCCCATCATTTGAAGCTTTGGAACCAGGCATTGACTTTTCTTCTCTAGCTCTGAAAGTCCTAGATAGCATTTTCTTTCTCCCAGTAGAGAGCTATTTCATCGAAATTGAAAATATGTTATTTGGTCCTTTCATCAATCATCTTAGCTAGATCTTCTGGAGAACTTGCTGCAGCTTTTACATCAGCACTTCCTGCTCCACCTTGCACATTTATGTTATGGAGATGACTTCTTTTCTTAAACAGTATGAATCAAGCTGTATTAGCATCCAACTTTTCTTCTGCAGCTTCCTTACCTCTTTCAACCTTCATAGAATTGAGGAAGAGTTGGGCTTTTCTCTGGATTAGGCTTTGACTTAAGTGAATATTGTGGCTTGTTTGATCCTTTAGCCAGACCACTAAAACTTTTTCTATATCAGGATTGAGGCTGTCTCACTTTTTCATCATTCATGTATTCACTGGAGTGGCACTTCTAATATCCTTGAAGAACTTTTCCTTTGCATTAACAAGTTGGATAACCATTTGGTGCAAGAGGCCTTGCTTTTAGGCTATTTCAGCTTTCAATGTGGCTGAATAATTTATTAGTAGTGTTGAGATATATAGGCAACTTTGTTTTATTCCTTTGCTTATCTACAATTTCTGAATTTTCATTTCTAGCTTTCGACTTAAAGTGAGAGATATGTGACTTCCTTTCACTTGAATATTTATAGCCATTGTAAGGTTATTAATTGGATTAATTTCAATATTAGCATGTCTCAGGCAGTAGGGAGGCCTTAGAAAAGGGAGAGAGATGGGGAACAGCCAGTGGTAGGCAGTCAGAACACACACAACATTTATGGATTAAGTTCATCATCAAAAATGGGCACTATTCATGGTGTCCCAAAACAGTTGCAATAGTAACATCAAAAGACACTGATTACAGATCATAACAGAATAATAATGATGAAAAAGTTTGAAATACCATGAGAATTATAAAAAATGTGACATAAAGACACTGAATAAAGATCACCATAACAGATATAAAAATGGAAAAAGTTTGAAATATTATGAGAATTATCAAAATGCGACACAGCGGCACTGAGTGAGCTCATGCCATTGGAAAAATAATGTTGATAGATTTGCTTGACACAGACCTTCAATTTTTAATAAAGAGGATCACAATAAAACAAGATATGCCTGCATTATATTTTAGATATTAGATTAGGTATTAGATAAAAATATGACTATAACACAACAAGATCACATAAGTTATGGTATATCTATAAAATTAACAACTATCTGTTCTAAAAATGATATTGTAAAGGAACTATTTAAACAATAAAATCTGAACTATCTGCCCTAAAAATGATGTTGCAAATAAACTACTCAAATAATACAATCTCTTGGAATTTTAAGAAATCACATTAAAAACCAGAATGCACAAATCAAGACAGATATGCATGCACAGAAAAAAGCCTGGAAGGATACAAAGAAAAATGCAAGTAGTTGTTATTAGTAGTGTTGAGATATATAGGCAACTTCGTTTTATTCCTTTGCTTATCTACAATTTCTGAATTTTCTGTGCTTATCCTCTATTACTTTTGTAGTAAGAAAAATACACAAAGAATATATTTCTAAAAATAGATGTATGTAGAGGGTGGAGTTGGTTATTGATTAATAGAAGAAATGATAGCGTCAACCACCACACAACACTACTTGTTAAATTCAATGACAAGAGCTTATACGAAGAAGGAGTGATTATTTCTACCTGGCTGGGGAGGCTTCTCAGAGGAAGCAACATTTGAGTTAGGCCTTGAGAAATGATCAAGAGTTGGCGTGGTTAAAAAGAAGGCCAGATTGGGAGGCGAAGACAGGTGGATGACGAGGTCAGGGGGTTTGAGACCAGCCTGGCCAACATGGTGAAACTCTATCTCTACTAAATATACAAAAATTAGCGAGGCACGGTTCTGGGTGCCTGGAATCCCAGCTACTTGGGAGGCTGAGGCTGGAGAATTGCTTAAACCTGGGAGGTGGAGGTTACAGTGAGCCAAGATCATGCCACTGGACTTCAGCCTGGGTGATGTGACAAAGTAAGACTCCATCTTTGAAAAAAAAAAAAAAAAGGCTAGAAAATGGGCACAAAACAAGGAAGCACATGAAGTCTCTGAGGGATCCTCAGCAGCCTGGGGGCAGAAGGGAAGGAGCAGAGGGAGTGTGGCTGCTGGGGCAAAGGGCCTGAGGTGCCCCCCTAAGAAGTGGACATCATCCTGCAGTGCAGCCCTGCAGATCACGCAGAAAGCAGAGTCAAGCCAGCACCGCTGGAGAGGATTCATGGGAAAGGAAGGGGACAGTGTGGAGGCTTAGAGTCCAGGTGTAAAATGGTGAAGACCTGAACTAGGAAAATGGGAGTAAGGTTGGAGAAGCAGGGCTGCTTTGAGAGCTACTTAGAAAGTAAAATTGATAGGCTTTCATAACAATTGGAGTCTTGGTGGCAGGTTAGGTTCTCCAGAAGCAAATCACATTGGCATGAATTGCAGGGTGCAAGATGTTTCTTAGGGACCCACACATGTGAAGGGAAGGGAGAGGAAGCAGAGTTGGGCAGAGGGAGAAGTCGGGCTGCAATGCAGACCTGACAAATCCTTGGCCAAAATAGCAGGTGCTCGGGAGCAAGCATTGCCTATCAGGGATGAACTGCATTTGGCTAGAATATATGAATCTTTGCACCCCTGACTCACTCAAGCAGGTAACAGGGCTACCCCAGTAAGGCTGTGACCTCAGGAGGAGGGACCCTGAAGGAACTGACAGCTGGAGGTGGCAGTCTTTCCTTGAAGGGGTATCTGGGTGTTTTATCTCCGTGTTTATGAGAGCTAACAACTGTGGACTGCTTACTAACATAATAGTGCCCATTTCTTCTTCACTCCATCCTGTGGAGCAGTACTATTAGTGTCCCTATAGTTAATTACAAATAGGGAGAGAAGCAAGAAGCACAAAGAAATCAAGAAATTTTCCCAAGGTCACTGAGCTAGCAAGCAGTGGAGTCAGGGTTTAAATCTCCAGAATTTGGCTTTGTTGTCCTTGTCCTTAACCATTGCCCACACTGCCTGTCACTGTCACTGCTGGAAAAGAGGAGGAAGGGGATCATGAATCAGAAGTGGGTCTGGGCTGGCCCTGACAGTTCCGTAACATTACAGCCTGAGAACCTTGGTGTCGCTTGTCTCCTTGTCTTCCTTCTTCTCTTCCTTCCTTCTTTCCTCCTACCCTTTCTTCTTTTCCCCTCATATTCTATTTATTATCATGGGAAGAAAAGTCAAATTCAATAAAGTACACATTGATTTATAAAAACAAAGTTCAACATGGAAATTAACAGGATAAATACAGACTTCAGTGAAATTATGCCCTAGCATTTATTGTTAAGGCTGTGTTCAAAATGGTTATCCATAGGAATTACGGAAAATTTTTATCAAATGGCAAAAATAGGCACTAGTTAGTAATGAGAAATTTTTATGTTCTGAAATTCTCAATAAAGTTTTTCAGATTGTTTCTTTTTTTAAGAATAGTTTTACACTGTAGGTGGGAGTGTAAATTAGTTCAACCATTGTGGAAGACAGTGTGGTGATTCCTCAAGGATCTAGAACTAGAAATACCATCTGACCCAGCAATCCTAGTACAAGTATATATGCAGAGAATTCCAAATCATTCCATTATAAAGACACATGCACATGTAAGTTTATTGCAGCACTGTTCACAATAGCAAAGACTTGGAACCAACCCAAATGCCCACAAATGATAGACTGCTTAAAGAAAATGTGGCACATATATACCATGAAATACTATGCAGTCACAAAAAGGATGAGTTTATGTCCTTTGCAGGGACATGGATGAAGCTGACAACCATCTTTCTCAGCAAACTGACACAAGAACAGAAAAACAAACACCGCATGTTCTCACTCATAAGTGGGAGTTGAACAAAGAACACATGGACACAGGGAAGGGAATATCACACACTGGGGCCTATTGGGGGGTGGGGGGCTGGGGGCATAGCAGGAGCGGGGATAGGGGAGGGACAGCATTAGCAGAAATACCTAATGTAGATGATGGGGTGATGGATGCAGCAAATCACCATGGCACGTGTATACCCATGTAACAAACCGGTGCGTTCTGCACATGTACTCCAGAACATAAAGTATAATTTAAAAAAGTAAAAGTTATATGGTCCCTTTAAAGCATGGTTCACATGGTGAAAATTTTAAAGCACACACATACATAATTTAGTACTTTAAGCATCAAAGCCATGAGGGATTTTTGTAATTGTCTTACTTGCCAGGGATCTGGCAGAGTGTCTGGGATGGGGAAATGGGCTGAGGGGTTTGGAAGGTGGGCTGCCGGAAAGTGGGGACACAGAAGACAACAAGTGACCAAGGAGAAGGCCTGAAATCACCTTTCAGGGGATTTGGTCAGGAGACCTGGATATAAACTTCAGCTTCTTCCCTCACTTGCTGTGAACAGTGACATTACCTCAAGTTTCTGGGCCTTGGTTTCCACAACTGACAATGCTGTGTTATCATTGGGTTGCTGTCAGAATTAAAGGAGATGATGCCTGTGACAGAGCCTGGCTCTCAGAAAGGACTAAGAAGCATCTACTGAATGGGATTCAATAACATAGTTCCTCTATCTTCAGGTGGAATCTGAAGATTCAGGTGGAACATGATTGCAATTCCAGGCCATCTTCTACTCCTTCCTTCACCTGTTACCTCCTCAAGTCCTCCTGCATAAAGGAGATTTCTGCATTCAGGGGGTCCCAGGCTTTGAGCTTTGACCGAGAGGATAATTCCTCTCCTGCACTCAATCAACCTGGCATTCATCTGCAGCCAGGGAGAGCAGCCAGTCTGATTTCTTGACATAAACACACTGAACAAGCAAGACAGGCCCCACTGAGTTATTTAAAAACCGCAATCTGAAAGAGAGCATCTTGAATCTGAAGTTCTTGCCTAAATATAAATGGCAAAGCTTATTCAACATCAAATCAAATCAATGATAATTTGAGGACTAATTAGCATGTGGGACTTTTTTCAGCAGTGTGGTGATGTGGTGTATAATGCCATGTGATTGAGGAGAAGCACGTAATTACGAAGCTGAATACATTGTCCCCTGGAGACACGTGAAGGAGTACATCTCCTTAGCCGAAGAGGCCTGCTACCTCCAGAGGGAGGGGTGGGGCGGCTGAGTGGCAGAGTCCGTATCTGAAGTCTATGGCAACTGTGGGAGCCTCAGAGACTGGTACCATCTCTTCTCTGACAGCCAGGTTTTTACTTCCACTTAGATCAATAAAGCTTCCCCTCTCACTTTAATCCTAAAAGGTAAAAGATGAAATAAGATTATTTTTAAAAGGACTTTAAAAAAGGAAACTAAAATTTGGTACACGCTTGCTACAAGCCAGTTCTCAAAATAATCACAGCAACAAATATTTATGGAGTATTTTTCATGTGTTTACATACAGCACTGATTTAATCATTAGAATGGTCCCATGAAGTTGGTAATATTATTATTATTTTCTCTTAATGAGAAAACTGAGGCCCTAAGAAGTTAAGAAATTTCCTCAAGTCTTATAAATAGAAATGGGCAGATCAAAGCTTAATATACTTAATATGTTTCTGGCTCCAAAGTTTATGCTGCTAATTTCTGTACTATGCCAATTTGCATAAATTATATTGTTTTATAATCTCAATAAGCCTATGGAAATTTGTATATTCTTAAAGATGAGGAAGCCCTGGTTTAGAGTGGTAAGGAGATTAATTCAAGATCACCCAGTGGTAAGTGGTTAGGTCTAAAGTCTAAGAGAAAGGTAAAATTAGAGCAGAAAAAATAATTACAATAAAATACTAGCTCTGATTTTAAAAAATGATAAAAGCCAAAAAGCACACAACCCCAATGGAGTAAACCATTCTCCTTAAATAGGAGACTTAGTTGAAGCGCAGTGTCGGTAATCTGCTCCTCTGCCTCCTGTGAGTCAGCTCCTTTAGGCTTGGGGTTTATCAGCTGGGGCCCCAGGATTCAGGTGCCCAATCAGAGACTCTTGTCTGAGAGCTACAAACAGGGAGATGACAATACCTGACTGTCTCTCATATGCCAAATCTGACCTATTGGCCACTGCTGCCTGGTGTATTGTGTTGAGAAAGATTTGAAGCCACATTAGGGTTCAGTAGAAAAGACGAACAAGTCGGTTAGTCATGGTCGTGGTGGCCACAGCACAGTGGCATCTGTGCTGGGTATTGGCTATGCCTACCTTACCTTCTAATTATTCCAGCTGCTCCTGTAGTTTCTTTTTGCACAGTGAATATATATAAGGAAATATATTCTGATGAGACTCAGGTCGAAACAGCTGAATTCTGTAGGAGGCCCCAGGGTGCACAGGCAACACACCCAGTAGTTAACCACATGCCTTTTCTTCAAGGGAGTCTAAGTTGCTTCATTTTAACATCTAGACATGATCAGCCAAGAGGCAGGTGTCTTGGAAGAGAAAGCTGCGGTAAGAAAAATAAAACACTTTGGGTTGAATTTTTTTCCCCAGATTGAATGTTAAGAGGCCAGAGAATGGCTGCTTTTCCAAGCATGATGAGGGTGATTTAAATTATACTTACTCAACTGGGGATGGCCTGATGGGGGTCCAATTGCTGAGTGTTGGACATAAAAAGTGAGATGATTAGTCTTCTCAAGAGCAATTGGGATGTCTTAATTGGTGACAGGAAACAGGGTTTGCTTTTTCAAAAATAATGAGAAAAACTCAAAGAACTGAGACCTGAGGATATTTATAAAAGCGATTGTTATGAATAGATAAGCAATTGCATTAGGTTATGGTTTGGATTACTGTCTGATTTGGATAATAACTCAATCAATTTTTTACTGAGCAACTACTATATCTCCAGGCATTTGAGGCAATCTACCACTAAAGATGCATATGCAACAATGCTGTTATAATATAATTAGATAATATTTGTGGAGGAAAGCAGAGGCAAAATCTACTAACCCTGTAGGCTAATATGGTTACTATGATTGACAGTTAAGATTACCTCTGAGGTCCCTTAAAGACAAGGCAAAATGAGGAGCATGATGGGTACATGACTGTATTACCAGTTAGACATAAGAAAATTTGGAAATATACCTCTTTTTCCTTGTTATTAATTTTAAAAATTGACGGTCACCTTCCTAAGAGTAGTGACTAAATCTTATTTATCTTAAGGTCTCAATCTCCTGGTAGAGTGCATGGCTTGTACTCAATGAACAGTAAACAAGAGTGTATTGAATGTATCCCACTGCTACACTGGTTTATTGAGATATGGAGAGTAAGAAAGGCTATTCAAAATAGAGTGGTGTTATGTTGTCTCTTAGGGAAGACTTTTTGTGGGTGTCTAAGTTAATTTAAAACTTACAACTATACAGGTTCTTGGTGATCTGCCTAGATACAAAGACTCAGAATACTAAAAGGAGAATAGACTTAAAGGCAGACTGTTGAGTATTTTGGCAGCAGCAAATTATAATTCTTCAAGAAAACCTGGGAGGGAATGATAAACTCACCCTGAGACCAAATGGTGAGAAGGGCAAAGAGAATGATGAATATTAAGAGAACTCTTTCTAGACACTGCTGCAGCATGAAGAGGAAGGAGGTTATGTCAGTCAGTGTCTAAACTGGAAAACAGAATTTACATGTATTCTAGGTATATAAATTGGAGGACACTGAATATAGGGAACTGACTCCATAGTTAATGGGTGCTCTGAGAAGGCCAGAGGGGATGATGAGGTGACTGAGAGATCAGTAACACCAGGAAGCCACTACAACTTCTAAACTAGGGAGAGGAGGTGGTCTTACTAGCACCAAGGGCTGGGTCATCTGGTGGAGCTGGAACTACGGCATGCTTGCCAGGTGGGAGTTAGAGCTATTAAGGAGATCCAACCACTGCCAAAGAAGCTGCTGTAGGAGGGAGGGAGGAGGAGTGAGCTGGCTTTTCTTCTTTCTTCCTCCTCTAATCTCTTCCTTCCCATTGTCTGAGCCCATCTGGAATCAGCTGATGTGGGATTCGGGAGGAAACAGTCTCAGGTCCCAGATCCTCTGAGATATAGCAACAAGCAAAGAAAAGGTAAAGATTGATAGAGTAAAAGTCCAGGGCTGGCACAGGTATGACTAGCAATCTAGTATTCCCATGTTCAGCCTGGCCAGGCCTTGAATCATTAGCATTGCAAGGGTCCTAGAGAAGTTGAAGTCTGGTTCCTTTTTCTCAGTCTCATTCACTGAAAATATAATAGCCACTGGCAACCTAGAAGGTGCTTTGAGAATGTGATTTGGTTGCAGACATATCTGGATTTAAACCCCAAACTGCCACTTAAGCCATGCTGTGACCTTGGGCAAGTTACTTCACTTCTCAGAGTCTCAGTTACTCCATCTCTAAAATGGCAATGATAGTGCCTGCCTCAAAGAGTAGTTGTGGAGATTAAATCAGAAAAGGAGTGTATACACATCACACAGTGCCAGGCACATCAGAAGAGCTCAGCCCTTGGCAATTGTAAGATTATTATCTGTAGTTAGTCACTGTTTCTCACTCATACTGCTGCTGCTTTCAGCAGAACTTACTTGGCTTTCAGGATTCAATTTGTGTCACCGCCCCCATGAAGCCCTTCCATGTGTCCTTCCTGTGTGTTCCCAAGCATTCTGAGTGTATCTCTATAACAGCACATTTTATGCCATGTTAGAAAGATCTGTTCACACTCTGTGTTCTTCACTAAGAGCTTCTTGCAGGCAGGAGAGTATGGATTTCTCTCTCCATAGTATACCTGGAATAGTGGTTGGCAAAGAGTATGAGCTCAGCAAATGCTTGTCGACTGAATGAAAAGATGATTGCTATGATGAACAATTTCCCCAGCCATGGCAACCTGTCTTCTGTGACCCCTCTCTCTTATACACGTCTTCACCTACTTTCTAAGCAAATCCTGAACAAGGCACTGCAGCTATCATAATCTAGTCAGCAGCAGATGGAAGAAAAATGAAATATTAGAGTCAGTTACAACAAGTTGGGAGGAAGACATTGGACACTTATTGGGCAACATCTATCGTTCAGCACTTCTTCCCTAGAGTGACCGTGGCAACCACTATACTTTTACAGAGAGACCCTGGCCACTGTGCTTAGTTGATTTCCCTAATGAAGGATGTGAGACCCAAGTGGGACCAAACGGTTTTGATTCCTTGGAATTATAGAACAGAAACCTGTAAAGGGAAGCCAGTCACTTACCAACAACTGAAAATGTAAGCTATACTACTCACAAGCAGTTGGCAGCTGTACTTTTTCTCCTGGTAATATAAAGAAAAGTCATTCTGCAGACAGAGAAAAGAATAAAGGAATTGTTCAAAGAGGAGTGGAGAGGAGAGAAGGAAGAGTCCTGATAATGTTTGGAGTACCCAATTTAAATTGTCCCTGTCACTTTTCTGTCTATTAATTACATGAATCACAACAATCATTTTATTATTATTAAAAAAAAAACCCTCTCTTTTTAAAGCTGGTTTGTTATTTGTAGGTGAAAACATCCAAACCCAAAAGGGATGTGAAAATGAAATAGGAAGCAGAAAAGTAATTTGAGACTAAAATATCAATAGCCATGAATACAAGATATAACCTATGGATTTTATTCTGTAGGCAATGTGGAGTCTTTGCAAGTTTTTGAGGAGGGAAGTCAGACAAGCCAGCCTATGTTAAAAAGGCCTTAGCTGACACCTAAGCAAAGTGTGCCATCTCTTTCCCTGCCCCCAGCCCCCTCTTCCTCCCCACACAGCACTCCCCCTCCATAGTTCAAAGGTAATAATCAGTCAGTAATTCTAGAAATGTGCTCTTCTCAATTCCCCTCACAAATACCTATGGCTCATATGAACACCCAACACATTTCCCTGCCTCCAAAATCCCCTTTTCTTGCAAACTGGTCATCTCACAGTGATCTGCTTTCTGGCTGTGAGAAAGTTGTCCTTCTAGAACCAATGTTATCACCATGGAAAGATGCCAAATGTCTGTTAGCTGCAGAAGGGGTTACACTGAGTCCCTTGGAAAGGGGACAAAGATTTACAATTCATGCTTGTATTAGCTAAAAAAATTCATTCTTCCTGTCTTCCAGCTTTTACATTTTGAGTAAAGATCTGGATTCCCTGGGGAGGAATACAAGCCTGAGGCCATTAGTCAAATAGGTGATAGGAGGCAGTGAGGAGATGGAAAGAGTCCTGGCTCAGGGAATCAGAAACCATGAGCTATAGACCCTGCTCTTACTAATTTGTTCTTTAGGTAGAGGCAGCTTAATTCCCCTTTTGGATCCTAGGACAGTTTCCTAATCTGTAAAATGTGTGTTAGTCTATTCAAGTCTCACATTTGGTGACTCTATGTGTCTGAATATGCCCCAGAGGCAGGAACACTGCCTTGGGTCTGAGTCACAATCCTTGAGGATGACCTTCTTAGGATCAGCCCACCCTCACTTCCTGGGCAACGCTGTGGACCAGGCCTGACCATGAACTTAAAGGAGGCTCTCCTGGGCTTCATCATAGTCATTGACTGTCCACTCAGGATGCAGCTGAGTCCTGGGCTTCATCATGGTCATTGACTGTCCACTCAGGATGCAGCCTCAGCAAAGACATACAAGTGATGGCTCAAAGGACCATATGGACTGCAAGAGTATCCGTCTCCCCCAATACCAGCTCACATCCGAATAGCATGTAGGAATGAGGTGTGTTTAGCATGTGAGAAGTAATGAGGTACTTAATTGGACAGAACTCCTCATCTCTTAAATTTCCTCTGGCAGTTATGGTCTGAGTCACACAGTCTAGCATTAGGCCATATGGTCTCTTGAATTGTACTCTCCTTTTTTCTGTGTGTTCAGCTAGGATCTCTAACCTTGCCTGAATTTCTTTAAGCTCAAGGCCAAATATTTATTGGGAAGCTACTCTCTCCTAGGCATTGTGCTGCTCATTAAAGATCAAGAGACACAAAGCACAGTCCCTGACTGTCTAGAGAGATATACAGATAAGGAAACATGTTTACACAGAGGGTGTCAGGATAGAGGAGTATGTTCATATTCTATTGTTGTATAACAAAGTACCACAAATTTAGCAACTGAAAACAACATCCATTTGTTAATTTGCAGTTCTTCTGTAGGTTCTCAGTCCAGATAGGCTCAGAAGGGATCCCTGCTTAGGTGCTCACCAGGCAAAATCAAGGTGTCATCTCAGCTGGGTTCTTATCTGGAGACTCAAAAGAAGAATCCATTTCCAAGCTAGTTCAGATCATGGGCAGAATCCAGTTCCTTCAGGTTGTAGGTCTGTGGTCCTTGGTTCCTTGCTGGCTGTCAAGCCAGGAGAGACCTGATTGGATTTTCTAAGGATGCATTCAACTTAAGCATGGGGAAAAAGGGAGCAAGGGAGATAGTTGAACAGAACAGTTGGAAGAGCACTGTGGCAAAGGCAGTGCTCTCTCTTTCCTCCCCAACATCTAACTAATTGCTAAGCACAGAGAGTTTTTCAATAGTTTCTTAAAGAATGAACTGATTGGTTATGGGTCATTGAAATGATTAAGTAAGATAATCTCAGAATGTACTTAGAATAGTGCTTGGACCAAACAAAATGATAAATATGTATTAGTTATTGTCATACAACTCAGAATAGAAAAAATCTTGAGAATAGATCTGAAATATTTATTCATTCATTTACAAATGTTGTTAAGAGCAAACTCAATGCCAGTGTGAGGTACTAGAAAGACAGTGAAGAATGAATCAAACTTCCCTGACCTCATGGAGTTTACTCTCCAGATGAGCAAATGAGCAGGGATAACAAGTGTGCTTGGTGCTGCTGTGGTCCATGTGCTACTCTGTTCATGTCTCTGATCTTTGAAAGGTTGTTTCCTTCTTGCCCACTTAGATACTGAACACAAGCATCCATCTTTCAGGTCAGCATCCCTCTCTTCTCCCCAGCACTACTCATCATACTCCTCTTTTTCTCTCTCTCTCTGTTGGCTCCTGGTCCTGTCGTCTTCCCTGGATTTGAGCACCACAAGGGCAGAGACTGTGGTCTATTCACTATGTGTCCCCAGCACCCAGCACGATGCCTGATTCATGTAGACCTCGGTAAATGAGTGTTGAATCAATGGATTTAAACTCTGGTTCCTTGCTTGGATCAAACCCACCATTTTTCATTTAGTTCATTTTAAATAAATATTTGCATAGCACCTGCTGTGCGCCAGTAAGTAAGCAACAGAGCCAAGATTCAGACCCAGACAGTCTGCTCTGCTTGACACAGGTTAAGTGCAGCTTCAGATATTCCTGCCCAGCTTTGCACCTAGTACTATTAACAACAATGACAACAAAACACAGACAAAACCTGCAACCACTTATGAGTGTTATAGCACAGTTTCTGTATTGAATTTGTAGTGCATATTCCTACAACTCTGGGGAGTAAGAATTACTACCTTCATTTTAGAGATAAGGCATCTGCCTCTTGGGGAGGTTAAGTTATTGCATATGGCCACAGGGGCAGTATGAGGCAGACTTAGGATTTAAACCACAGTCCTTTTGATTCCAAACTTTGGCTCTTTGGGGATGATTTAGTGCTTTGACTGATTGTTTTCGTTGAACTGATTATTCCCTTTCTTTTGCAATGACTTCCCAGTTTAGCTTTCATGGAATCACCATTTCAGATATGCTTAGATCATCTTCGAGAAAAAATCAGAATCTTAGCATCATGAGTACAAGCAGCACAAGTCAGTTCACAATGATGCTCCTGTGATTTATGAGAATAAAGACCAGCTTCCCTTTGTAAATCAGTTCATGTCCTATCTCTTCTGCATCCCCATCTCAGGGAGACAGCCCTATCATTGTGATCAATAAAGGAACTGTACTTCTCCAGAGCATTACAGACAGCCCGAGTTACCTCATCAGTTCACTCTCCAGATATTGGCCTTTTCCTTAAATCAATTCTTTGTTACCCAAGATAGAACCATGAACACCACAGATACACAAATTATGTATAAATTCCTCCAAGAGTCATATACAGGCCTTGTTTTATTCCTCCTCCACCCCAGCACCCAACACATGTTCTGGCATATAGAAATTGCTCAGGGAATTTTTGTTGGATAAATGAAAGGAAGAACCAAAAACTGAAAACACACACTCCCCTTCTGCTTGGCAGTGGGCTGAGTCTGGAAGAAGAAGCATGGGGTGATAGACATTGGCACAAGTGGAGTATGTTGGAGCAGTGCTTCTTAAATTCTCTGTAGTGATGGCCTGGGTTCCTCTTTTATTTCTAATCAGCCGAAAATTAATACATAATCCTCCTGCTAGTATGTGCTTCATACCATTATCAGCTCATCTCTGTGAATTTAACCACACCCTTACTAGTTAGTATCCTGCACAGTGAGATAAGGCTACTGGTCACGTGTTGGGAAATAGAGCAATATAAAATTGCTGTAAAATTTTCTAAAAGCTCATCCTCAATTTTTATACTTATTACAAACCATAAATAATTCACAGTCTAGCTCTGGTCCTTGAATCACACCTTGAACAGCGCTGTTTTAGAGTATGGGTTTGGATTCTTAGTAGGGTCAGAGTCTCACTGGATGTTCATTGTTTGGGGGAAATTCCTTAAACTCTGTGAGCCTTCTAAGTTTTCTCATCCATAAAATTAGAAAAATAGTAATCCACCTCTTATGGAGGTGTGATGAGGATCAAATCAAATCCTTCACTCATTCATCCAACAAACATTTATTGTGCTCCTGTTATGATAACACTGGAGAAAATGTAGTGAACAAAACAGACAAAAATCTCTGTTGTCATGGAGTTTAGATTTTGGTGAGAAAATCTATATAAAGAAGGTAACCTAGTGCCAGTAGTCACCAGCTGTGTGTTATTTGGCAAATCACTTCACTTTACTGAGAGTCAGTTTACTAAAATGGAGCAAGAATAACACATACCTCCTACAATTATTCTGAAGATCCGGTAAGATGAGGCGATGGGGGCATCACTTGCTGGGACAGTGAGTAAATACAACTCAACCATAAGTGCAAAATATCAGGTCTCTAGATCTTGAGGCTCAAAGTTGTATACTCTATCCAAGCAATTGCGACAATCAAGGTCACGGGGAGCTTCCACCTGAAACAAAAAGGGGGCACAAAAGCTGCAAGATCCAACAGAATCTCAGGAAGCAGATGGAGCTAATACCTAAAGCCAGATGCATGGCCAACTAAATAAATGGAAAGGACCCAAGAAGTACTGAAGGAAGCTGCCAAGGCCATAGAACAGAAGCAGGCTTTTGGAATCAGGTAGAGCAGAACAAGAACAGACTAGACAACATGGCTTATGACTTGCTTGGAGTGCTTCCTGGGGCCTGGTGTATGGGCATGAGACAAAGGTTACTGGGATGGGTTAGAACAGATCCCCATATCTAAATGATACTACCACAAACACAACCAGAGGGTCCAAGGTTCAGTCAGGTCCATGAAGTGAGATTAAGTCCAGGACTGAGAGATAACTAGACAATCAGGAACCATAAAAAAAAATCAAGAAAGGAGAATGAGGAAAAGAAAAATTATGCTATTAGGTTAGAATTCATGCTAGGTGCTGTGGATTGAATGCTTGTGTACCTACCAAATTCATATGGTATAACCCTAATCTCCAATGTGATGATTCTTCAAGGTGAGGACTTTGGAGGGGGGTGATTAGGTCATTAGTGCCTTTATAAGGTACTGAAAGTGCTTGAGTGCTCTCTCTCTCTCTCTTTCTCTTTCTCTCTCTCTTTCTCTCTCTCTTTCTCTCTCTCTCACATAAAGATACAATGAGAGGACGGCCACCTGTAAACCAGGAAGAGCGCCCTCACCAAGAAACAATCCCACAAGCACACTACTCTTGGACTTCCAACCTCCAGAATTGTAAGAAATAAATGTCTGCTGTTTAAGCCACCCAGGGTATGGTGTTTAGTTATGGCAGCCAAAACCAACTAAGACACCGGGTTACTTCTGTTAGCTGCTCCAGATCTGCTGTCTTCTATTCTTCATCCTGCTCCATCCCTGGGGAGGCAAAGAAACACTGGGAGTAAATGAATGTCTTATCCTCTGGCTTCTGGATGAATTCAGCCAATGGGGAGGAGAGACAGGAGACTGGAGGGAGAGAGTTGAGGAGAAGAATGTTACAGGATTTGTTGTCTGCGGTTTGGTTTCTCCCTTTAGGCCATTGTGAGATGTCTGCATCTGTCAGCCACAGGTCTCTGTCCCTGTCATGCTCTGGGTTCTGGTAACCACTCCTCCCTCTTGCCCCTTCAGACCTAGAGATGTCAGAGAGCCCCACCTATTACTAGCCCCAGAGTGCCACTCTTTCACCCTACTGCCTATAATTTTGTAAATAGTCCTATTATTCTAATTAAGTGTGCCATCTGTTTTCTGCTGGGTTCATGAGTAATACGGAAGCTCCAGGGCTTATGTCCAAAGCTCTGTCTTACTTGGTTCTGTTTGTATAAACTATGAGGGGGTCAGCCAAATTTAAAGAGACAGTATTGAAAGAATCCATAGTAGACAGCAGGGAAGGCTGGAGTCAGGACTTGGAAGTATAATGCTGGGGTCTGGGATCATAACCAGAATGGGTCCCAAGGGTTAAAATGAAAAATGTAGCTAATATTTAACATTGCCTTTCCTGTATGCCAGACACTGTTCAAAGTGCAATATAGTTGTGAACTCGTTTTTTCTATCTTTTTTTAGCTTTTAAGTTGTGAACTCTTTTAATCTTCATAATAATGCTATTGATCAGGTAGAACTACAAATGCTATTTTGCAAAATGAGGAAACCAAGAACAGGGAGTTCTAGTAACTTGCCTGAGATCACACAACCAGTAAGTGGGTGCAGCTGGGATCTGAATCCAGATAGTCCCACAGAAGAGTCCATGGTCTTAATTGCCGAGCGTCTAAACATTTGTTATTCATTTCCACATACTGAACTTGTCCCTTCCTGGCTCTTCTTCTTACTCTGAAAGTTGCAAATGACACCTTTTACATTGACTCTCACACTTTCAAGTTTTAGCACATTCTGAACCTCCTGTTTCTGACTGAGTTCTTAGAGGTTTCAGAATGTTTCAGATGCAACAAAAAGATAAACATCAGCCCAAGATTTCACAGGCAGTGAATAGGGGAGGCTGTTCTTAAGCTTAGCTCTTCCTAAGCTTTTCTACTCTACCTTATGAACCTTGGAATCATGTAGGGAAAGGACAGTGCATGACTTTTTCGCTGCCATATCCCAGTATCCGGTTCATGCGAGCAGCCTGATAAACACTTACAGGATGAATTGTTCTGACATATCCTTTAAAATTCAGGTTTTATTAGAATGTATGAAGAAAAACTGCATTATTTTCTTTAAATACCCCTCATTTCTTAGATTCCATCCCCGTGGGAGCATCAGAACTGCCTTTTGCATCACCCTGCTCTCCTGGGCTGTCTTCTTCTCCTTGCTTTTTTTTTTTTCAAGATAGAGTCTCGCTATGTTGTCCAGGCTGGAGTGCAGTGGCACAATCCAGGCTCACTGCAAGATCTGCCTCCCAGGTTCAAGCGATTCTCCTGCCACAGCTTCCCGAGTAGCTGGGATTACAGGCATATGCCACCTCGCCTGACTAATTTTTATTTATTTATTGTATTTTTAGTAGAAACAGGGTTTTACTGTGTTAGTCAGGATGGTCTCGATCTCCTGACCTCGCGATCTGCCCACCTGGGCCTCCCAAAGTTCTGGGATTACAGGCTAGAGCCACCGCACTGGCCTGTCTTCTTAGAGTCAAACAGACAGCAGGGGTTATGCTTGCTTGGGAGCCCCTTGGCCTCATCTGCAAGTTTACCAGCTTTCTCAGTCAGTGATAACAGGGAACTTTGTGTCTGATGGGAGCTTTTGCTTGCTTCCTTTATCTCACATGGGTCATGGAAATGGTTAGATGCTAACACACTTATTACAGAAAGCTGTACCTGGGTTTGAATCTCTGCTTTGCCATTTAACTGTGCATCAACTGCCTAACTTTTGTGTGTCTCAATTTCTTCATTTATAAAATGGGTGAAATAAGAGCATCCAACCCCCAAGGTTGTTGTGAAGATTAAAAGATATAATATGTATTTATCAGTTCAGACACTGCAGAAAGCAGACGTCAATACAGAGTTAGAAGTGCAAGAGACTTACTGGGGTAGCACTTATCGAAGATAAAGGGGCCAGGCAGCAGGAGTCATCAGGGAGAAGATGCAGACCATGATGCAGTCTGGCACCCATGGAAGGAGAAGAGGAAGAAAATGGAGTTGGGTAGGAACTACCTTAGACTGTGGTTTACCTCTGAAAAGTCTCACCCAGGCCACCCAGAAGCTCTGAAACCATGAGACTGCCCAAGCAGAATTTCTGCATTGCACAGAAATGGCCAGACCCCATATTCCCACCATGCTCAGTCTGTGGTTGGATCTGCCTGAGAGTGGTAGACCTCCAAAGCTGCCACAGTGTGTAAAGTTCTTAGCATAGTGCCTGGCCTCAAGCAAATATTCAATAAATGTTAGCTGCTGGCATTATTATTTTTATTAGGAGCCCAAGGAATGGAAAGAAGCACTATCATGCCTTGCATTATACTTAGCTGTGTACCTATCTGTTCCAAAGAGAAGTTGTTCACTGTCCACTTGTTAAAAACAAGACAGATCTTATTTGAGCTACTGTAGTAGGGGAGAGAGACTTCATGATAGAACTGGCTGGAAAACTGCTAAGAGGAACTTGATTAGATATCAAGAACAGAGAGATACTGGCTTAACAAATTCTTACTAAAGGCAGGCCAAGGCCTTAGATATAGGGTGGGGGATGAGGAATTCAATCAGTTATCAAGGATTGGCAGATTCCTGATAAACTAACTTAGCAGGATTCTTTGCTAAAACTAGGCTTGATAAGCTAGAAGCAGATCCAAAGTTGAGGCCTGCTCAAGGAGAGGGTTCAGAGGATTCTCACTAAGGTCAAGGAGGGAGTGTTTGTCACCTGCCACCTCTTTTAGGTGAAGGGCACCTCAGGCAGAAATGATGCCTCTGTCTCTTGCCCAATGCCTGATGCATAGCTGAACCCAGCAAAGGTTCATGGAATGATTAGTGTGTATCAGTATACATAAGAATTGAACTTACTAAACTGAACTTCTTGGTCAGGACCAGCACATGGCATACCTGAATGACACCTGTGGGCAGGGTGCCAGTGTGTCTCCTGTGTCTCTCTTAATTTGCAACAAGCAGAGTCCCCATGGGCCTAAACTCAGGATTGAGCAACTGGGCAGTCTGTGTGCACAGGGCACTTGGCAGCCGTAAGTGTAGGTAGAGACATCTGGAAATGATACGTTGCATACAATTCATTGCAGAGAGCTACAGGCAAAGGCATTGTTGAATCAAGGAAAGGCTAAAGCTCTAAAATTCAAATTATTAGTTGTAAATTTAACTTCTTTCAGCAAACAACTCAGCATATTGAAAAATCTACACACACTGTACTCTCCTTATAGGGTCCTCTGCAGACCACAAATGCTTAAGTTCCTTCAAAATCTCTTTGAATTTTCTATTACGTTTCAGCTTTATGCTAAATATTCTTCTATGGCAACTTAAATTCAAACAAATATTTTTGTGTATCTACCCCCAACTTATGTATGAAGAAATAGATGTTCAGAGATGGCATAGGTCTTTCCTCAATGTCAGAGAATAAGCACAAGAAAGAATCGGAAATTGCAGGCTAAACCCCTGACCTCAGCCCCATGCTATATTCTCTTTATAGTGTGTGTGTGTGTGTGTGTGTGTGTGTGTGTGTGTGTGTGTATCTGTGTGTGTGTATTTTAATAGACTGACAGTAATCAGCCAAGAAGTAACTTGACTAATTGCCTTGATCAAAACTGTCCTGGGGGAAAAAGCACATTATTTTGGAAATGAAGATATTGGAAATAATTAAGCAAGATCTGGCCAGTAGTCGTCAAGATTCAAATTTCTCCAGCTGTCTGCCAGTTCAACAACTTGCTTATTTTATTAGTCTCCAGTGTGAGCTCCCCTTTCTCCACTTTTGCTGAACTAATAATTTTAAGTATATTACCTCTCTGAGTAGTTCCAGGTCTGCTCCTGTCCATCTGTACACAGATCTCTGAATATGCTTACAGCATTTATTAATATAGTCATTAGTACTCCTGGGCCAATTTCAGGGTCTTCATTATCATTGGAAAAGAAGCCCATTGCAGGGTCATGTTCTCTTAACCTCATTCCAAGATTCACACCTGGACTGCCTAGAAGATGGAGGGTAGCAAAGGAAAAACACAAGGCAGTGAACTTGTAGTTGGAAGACCTGAATTTGAATAGATGCCATAGTGTTTTGTGGCTATATATCTGGGACAAGTTGATGAGTCTGTTTGAACTTTAGTTTCCTCATTTATAAAAACCAAGAAAGAGGTCAAGTCAGGTTTATTCCCCACTCCTGGAACCTCATCCTTTCCAGTTACCTACAGGAATGAGATGTTAAATATCTAGGGATACCTATAATGCATTCATGATGATATAGTAGAGAAGCGTTGCTCTATTAAAATTCAAGTAGCTCATGGTAAGGGTATATGCCAAATACCAAATATTTCAGCTCCAAAAGTGATGTTATAATACAGTCCATTGTATGACACATTATGCCTGTCCATCATCTCATCCTAGCTTGAAAAAACCTTGAGACTGTTTGTGTATGAAACATTTATATTGCTGCATGCTTTACCACAGCATTATCTCAAATCTCACAATTCTTCACTTCATGAAGAAACAATATCATCTGCATTTTATGCTAAGAAAAATAGTGCTCAAAGAGGCTCTAAGGTTAAGCTTTTTTCTTCTTCTTTCTTCTTCAACTCAATTCCAGTCTCTTCCATCTCATATTGCATAATTATTCATTCACTGATTGGACTACAAGACCCCTCAGCTACTCTTTGAGGTTGTGCACAAGTGAGGTGATCAATAAAATCTTGTGAAATAATGAGGGAATAAATGTTGTCTTTTTATCTGGAGATTTGACCAGGTAGACCCTGGAATAGGGGGAGTGCCTGAGTCTTACTGAGGAAGTAGATCTTTGTCCAGATATAAGTAGTAAAGGAGGCTATTTTTTATTGGGTAAAGAACACAGCCAAGTGTTCTAAAGATTTCTGTACCGAGGGAGAGCAAAGCAGCAGCAACATTGGTCCAAGCTAAGTAGCAGATTGCTGAGTCCAGCAAGGAGTAACATGAGGACTAGGTACAGTCAGCTAAAGCCTGGTTATCTAAACAAGGGGATCCTTAAAGACTGTCAGAGTAGCTGGATGCTGACTGCGTCTGCATCTGCTTAAGCACTTTCTGCTTGAGACTCACATGCATTCTTGCATTCTGGGAGCTGAGGACTTACTTAAGCCTGCAGGTGGGGGACAGGTACTTCCACTGTGGAAGAAGGAAAGAAGAAAATGTCAGAAAACAAACTGGGTGTCCTAGCTCTAGGCCTCTGATCCACCTAGTCAGGGTTGTGGTGTCAGTTGTCATGCCCACATCACTGGACTCCTTGCACCCCATACTCACCTCCTAGAAGCCAGAATATTTGCATTTAAAGTGACTCACTAAAGAGCAAGCAGCTCCATCCAAAGGAGTAAATATCTAATTGGAAGGCTTTCAGATGCTTAGATAAAAAGATGCGAGGACATTCCTTTTGAGGTCAGGCCTTCACAGCAATCTCCAAACATGTGAAGGCCACTGTGTTTAGCTATGTGGACTGAGTTCTGCAAAACTATATGTGGCAGCCCTGAGTCTCACCCTGGAGCAATGTGTTTCCTGAAGAAAATTCACTGAAATGTCACTGTGTATGCACAGTGAACAAAATTTGCACTGCAAAATGAACTGAATTTTTCTAGAGTCTCCTTTCTCTTTCTACACGGGGCTAAATCTCTCACATTCTTCAAGGTCCTGCTCCAGTGCCATTGCCTCTGTGGATCTCTTCTTGATGGCCTCCTGCATCCCCACAGAATCATCCATTCTCCACCTCTCTCCGTGTTCCTGTAGCACCTTGTTAGCCTAAGCTCCACTCTGATGTGGTCCCTGGCCAACTCTGCATCTCATTTCCTGGCCCTTTTTCCTGGGTGTTTATGCTCTAGCAATGCTATTCCTCCCTTCCTCCATCCTCGCCCCCCCACAGCTCTCACTTGACTCCCAAAATGCTGCTTGATGCTTCCCAGGCTCTGCATATGCTTCTTCCCTCCATCTGGAAGGCCTTTCCCCACTCACTTTCTGGCTAACTTTCAGGCATTTCTTTCAAGACTTAGCTCTGGCCTGAGACAGGGACTACAGCTGGATGATTCACCAGTGTAATCCAGGCTACTAGTGTGCCACCTGGCATCTAGTAGAAACTCAGGGAATATTGGTTGCATGCATCAATGAATGAATCCCCTCCAAGAAATTCTGACACCAATCCCCCAGCCTGAGTTAGATTTCAGCCCTCTCTGTTTCTGTATAACTCTACGCCTGTTTTCTCAGTTATCACTTTTATTGGAAAGTGTGTCTATGTCTGTCGACCTCCCTCACCTCTCCTTTTCCACTACGAGATTCTAAACTTCTGAAGGGTAGGGGCCAAGTTTCACTCATCTTCAGGCTTTCAGTGTCTAGCAGACTGCCTGGCATGCAGTAGGCCCTAAATAAATGCTGATAGTAACTAATGGAACACAACTAGATGATTGCTACTTTTAAGACATTGCCTTATGGTGAATAATTTTCTTTCTCTTTTACTGGAATTGGAGATCCTAGTACCCCATGTAGTGCCTAACAGGGAGTCAATAAAATGTTATTGTTTGATGTGTAAAATAGACTTCCTTATAGAGTAAACACTAGTTGCAGAGTCAGCTTTCGGTTCTGATGCTGCCACATGACAACTGTGACCTTGGGAAAGTCACTGAAGTTCTCTGAAACTCAGTCCTCTAATCTGCCAAATGGGCATACAAATTTCCTGCTATCTTAGTTTGGTTCTCTTATAAGTAGGCCCTTGACAAGGACTTGGGTTACATAGTTTATTTGGAAAGCAGTCTTAGGCAATACAAGTGAAGAGTAAGTAAAAAAGTGAGACGAGGAGAGAGACAGGTCAAGACTGTGGGCACTGCTGCAGACAAGGTGAACCCGATCCTACTGGAGACCCTCCGAGAAACCGTGTAGAATATGCCTCCAATCAGTTTCTAGAGATGAGCTGGAAGCAGGGGTGTTGGTCCTTTTACCATCATTCACCATTGGCTGGAGATGGCTCTGGGGTGTTAACATCATCCCAATTCTGCAGCCAAGCAACCCCAACTGGATGCTGGAGAAACCCTGCAGCAGAGGAGCAGTGAGATGCAAAGACCTGAGATGGAAAGCTATAGTATATTTGAAACTAATAAATGCAGGTGGTCACAGAGGTGAGTTGAGGGGAAACAGGGTAGGGATTGAATAGCATTTGCCTACCAACTCAAAGCGTCCTATGATTATCAGCCAAATTCTTACAAGGAAAGATGCTCTGTGAATTTAACATACTACTAAATGTCAGATATTTCAGTATCCTTCCCCATACCTCACCTTGCCCCTTCCAGTTTTCCTTTCCCTCCTTCCTTCTTCCCCACTGGGCTATTGTCAAATTAGCCCAATCAAACCTAGCTTGTTTTGCTCCTGAAGGAAACCACAGAGCCCCAGTGACAGTCATTATTTCTCCAGGAGAATCTGAGATCTCCAATAATGAATGCTCACTTGAGGTTCTTTCTTTTTGTCAGGCAGCCAGCTCCTTTTTTCCCACTTCGTCACCCACACAGGTGAACCCTGACCAATGTGTGGCTGCCCTGGAAGAGCTGATTCTTCCCTTCATAGGAGGACTACTGTGTGTGTGTGTAGGGGGGGTGTTTGGGGGGGTGCTCCTGTCACAGCCCTGCCAGGTCCGAGAGTTCACTGGAACTCTGGAAAGACCCTCATTATGAAGCTTTCCCCTGAATGTCAGCACCATAGCACCACTTCAAGGACAGCTCAGATTCAGCCTTATAATGAGCTTTCCATGTGGCTTGTTCAAGACAATCTTTGCACACTGGTGATTTTGAGATGCTTCCTTTAGCAGATATGTTTAGTTCTGTAGTCTAGAATTACATATTCCGGGAACAGAGATGCTAGGGGAATGGGCTGACCTACTTGATAGAACTTTTTTGGTAATTATGATGACTTGATCTTTTTGAAAAAGGAATGTCTTAAATATTCATGTGCTTTGATCTGATAACTTTATTTGCATGTATTGTAAGGAAATACTGAAATATGAAATGCTTCACACACAGAGATGTTTGTCGGAAAATTATTTGTAAGTGGAATAATGACTAACAATAATAGATCAGTAACCAAATTTTATGAAGAGTATGTAACAGTGTGAAAAAAACAATGTTATCACAATGTGAAAGACACAGAAGTTGGTACTGCCTGTGCAGCATAATTATTTCAGTAAAAATAAACAAAATTAAAATGGTGCCTAAAAAACAGGCAAGAATTTATGTTAAAATGTTAATAGTGGTTATCTTAGGGTGATGTGCTTCTGGGAGACTTTTTCTCTTCTTGACTTTCCTACATTTTTATGTTGAGCAGACATTTCAGTTCAAAGAACACTTATTTTTTGGCAGAGCATGGTGATGCACACCTCAAGTCCCAGCTATTTGGGAGGTTGAAGCAGAGGGATTGCTTGAACCCAGGAGCTCAAGACTGCAGTGTGCTATAATTGCACCTGTGAATTGTGCCTGTAATTACTTGAGCCCAGGAATTCAAGATTGTAGTATGCTATGATTACATGTGTGAATAGCCACGGCACTCCAGCCTGTACAACACAGCAAGACCCCATCTCTAAAAAAAATTAAAAATTGGATTGGATCCAAGATGGCCAAACAGGAACAGCTCTGGGGTGCAGTTCCCAGCAAGAATACAGAGGGTGAGCGACCATTGCATTTCCAAATGAATTTTTACTGCCCGCAGACCAGGAGATTCCCAGGAAGAAAAGTGCCACAAGTCTCCAGCATGACGGTTTCAGCCAGTGCAGCGGGTCTCCACACAAAAACTCACACAAGTCTGGATACTGTTTTAACTGGTGACTGGAATGCCTGGCAGACAGAGTCACCCATTCAACTGAAAAAGAGGGGTCTGAAACAGGGAGGCAGGTGATCTGGCTTGGCAGGTCCCAACCCCACAAAGACCTGCAATCTGAAATGCTCTGGATTGAGAGTTTCACAGCAAGCACAGCTGGACCCGGGATGCTCCAGCTCTGTGGGAGAAAGGGTGTCCGCAATTACCAAGGCAGTCCACCACTACCAAGGCAGTCCACCATTACTTAGGCAGTCCACCATTACCGAGGCAGTCTGCTATTAACAAGCAAATACACCATTATCGAGGCAGTCTGCCGTTAAAGAGACAGTCTGCCATTACCAAGGCAGTTCTAACTAAGGCAGTTCTAACTATAACTCTATAAACAAAACCACAAGGAAGTTCACACAGCAGCTGGGCAGAGTCCATGGCAGCTCAGCAACACCTCTGCTGGTAGACTGTGAGTAGGCTACCTCCTCACTGAGCAGGGCATCTCTGAAAAAAGTCAGCAGCAGCATGTCCGGAACTTATAAATAAAGCGCCACCTTCCCAGGTGGTTATGAACTCCACTGCAGCAGACTTAAATGTACCTGCACAGCAGCTCTGAACGGAACAATGGAGCTCACAGCTCAGCACTTGAGCTCCTACAAGGGACAGAATGTCTCCTCAAGCAGCTCCCCAACCCCCATATATCCAAAGAGACACCTTATAAAGGAGAGCTCAGGCTGACATCTGGCAGTTATCCTTCTGGGACAAAGATACCAGAAGAAGAAACTGGCAGCAACACTTACTGTTCTGTAGCCACTGCAGGTGATCCCCAGGCAAGCAGGTTCTGTCTGGGGTAGACCTCCAGCAGTCCTACAGCAGAGGAGCCTGACTGTTAGAAGGAAAACTAAAAAACAGAAAGAAATAACTTCATCATCAACAAAAAGGACATCCAACAAAAGGGACTTTCAAAGACCCCATCCAAAAGTCACCAACTACAAAGACCACAGGTAGGTAAATCCACAAAGATGGGAAGAAACAAGTGCAAAAAAGATGAAAACGCCAAAAACCAGAACACCTCTCCTCCTTCAAGGGATCACAACTCCTCACCAGCAAGGGAACAAGGCTGGATGGAGAATGAGTCTGATGAACTGACAGAAACAGTCTTCAGAAAGTAGGTAATAAGAAACTTCTCTGATCTAAAAGAACATGTTCTAACCCAATGCAAATAAACTAAGAACCTTGTAAAAAGGTTTGACAAAATGCTAACAAGAATAAACAGCTTAGAAAAAAATACAAATGAATTAATGGGGCTGAAAAACACAACACAAGAACTTCATGAAGCATACACAAGTTTCAATAGCTGAATCAACCAAGCAGAAGAAAGGATATCAGAGATTCAGGATCAACTCAATGAAATAAAATGAGAAGGCGAGATTAGAGAAAAAAGAGTGAAAAGAAATGAACAAAGCCTCCAAGACATATGTGATTATGTGAAAAGACCTAATCTATGTTTGATAGGTGTACCTGAATGTGACGGAGAGAATGAATCCAAGGTAGAAAACACTCTTTAGGATAATATCCAGGAGAACTTCACCAGCCTAGCAAGGCAGGCCAATATTCAAGTCCAGGAAATACAGAGAACACCACAAAGATATTCCCGAAGAAGAGTGACCTCGAGGCACATAATTGTCACATTCACCAGAGTTGAAATGAAGGAAAAAATGCTAAGGGCAGCCAGAGAGAAAGCTTGGGTTACCCACAAAGGGAAGATTAATAAAAAAGAAAATAGAGAAGAATCAAATAGATGCAATAAAAAACCATAAAGGGTATATCACCACAGATTCCACAAAAATACAAACTACCATCAGATATTACTACAAACAACTCTATGCACATAAACTGATAAACCTGGAAGAAATGGATAAAGTCCTGGACATTTGCACCTTCCCAATCCTAAACCAGGAAGAAGTCGAAACCCTGAATAGACCAATAACAGGGGCTGAAGTTGAGGCAGCAATTAATAGCCTACCAACCAAAAAAAGCCCAGGTCCAAATGAGTTCACAGCCAAATTCTACCAGACATACAAAGAGGAGCAGGTACCACTCCTTCTGAAACTATTCAAAACAATACAAAAAGAGGGAATCCTTCTCAATTCATTTTACGAGACCAACATCTTCCTGATACCAAACCTGGCAGAGACTCAACCAAAAAAGAAAACTTCAGGCCAATATCCACGATGAACATAGATGCAAAAATCTTCAATAAAATACTGGCAAACCAATTGCAACAGCACATCAAAAAGCTTATCCACCACGATCAAGTAGGCTTCATCTCAGGGATGCAAGGCTGGTTCAATGTACGCAAGTCTATAAACATAATCCATCACATAAACACAACCAAAGACAAAAACCACATGATTATCTCAATAGATGCAGAGAAGGCCTTTGACAAAATTCAACAACCCTTTATGCTAAAAACTCTCAATAAACTAGGTATGGATGGAACATATCTCAAAATAATAAAAGCTATTTATGACAAACCAACAGCCAATATCATACTAAATGGGCAAAAACTGGAAGCATTCCCTTTGAAATCTGGCACTAGACAAGGATACCCTCACTCACCACTCCTATTCAATATGGTATTGGAAGTTCTAGCCAGAGTAATCAGGCAAGAAAAAGAAATAAAGGGTATTCAGTTAGGAAAGGAGGAAGTCAAATTGTCTCTATTTGCAGATAGTATGACTGTATATTTAGAAGACCCCTTGGTCTCAGCCCAAAATCTCCTTAAACTAATTAGCAACTTCAGCAAAGTCTCAGGATACAAAATCAATGTGCAGAAATCACAAGCATTCCTATACATCAATAATGGACTTAAAGAGCACTAAATCAAGAACAAACTGCCATTCACAATTGCCACAAAGAGAATAAAATACCTAGGAATACAACTAACAAAGGATGTGAAGGACCTCTTCAAGGAGAACTACAAACCACTGCTCAAGGAAATAAGAGAGGACACAGATGGAGAAACATTCCATGCTCATGGTTAGGAAGAATCAATATTGCGAAAATGGCCATACTGACCAAAGTAATTTATAGATTCAATGCTATCCCCATCAAGCTACCAATGACCTTCTTCACAGAACTGGAAAAAACCACCTTAAACTTCATATGGAACCAAAAGAGAGACCGCATAGCCAAGTCAAATCTAAGCAAAAAGAACAAAGCTGGAGGCATCAGGTTACCTGACTTCAAACTAACTACAAGCCTACAGTAATCAAAAGAGCATGGTACTGGTACCAAAACAGAGATATAGACCAACGGAACAGAACAGAGGCCTTAGAGGCAACACCACACATCTACAACCATCTGATCTTTGACAAAGTTGACAAAAACAAGCAATGGGGAAAGGATTCCCTGCTTAATAAATGGTGTTGGGAAAACTGGCTGGCCATGTGCAGAAAGCAGAAACTGGACCCCTTCCTGAAACCTTACACTAAAATTAACTCCAGATGGATTAGAGACTTAAGCATAAGACCTAACACCATAAAAACCCTGGAAGAAAACCTAGGCAAAACCATTCAAGACATAGGCCTATGCAAGGACTTCATGACTTAAACACCAAAAGCATTGGCAACAAAAGCCAAAATAGACAAATGGGATCTAATTAAACTCCAGAGCTTCTGCACAGCAAAAGAAATGGTCATTAGAGTGAACAGCAACCAACAGAATGGGAAAAAATTTTTGCAATCTACCCATCTGACAAAGGGCTAATATCCAGAATCTACAAAGAACTAAAACAGATTTACAAGAAAAAAACAAACAAACCCATTCAAAAATGAGCAAAAGACATGAACACTTTTCAAAAGAAGACATATATGAGGCCAATAAACATATGAAAAAATGCTCATCATCACTGGTCATTAGAGAAATGCAAATCAAATCCACATTGAGATACCATCTCATGGCAGTTAGAATGGTGATCACTAAAAACTCTGGAGACAATAGATGCTGGAGAGGATGTGGAGAAATAGGAACACTTTTACACTGTTGGTGGGGGTGTAAATTAGTTCAACCACTGTGAAAGACAGTGTGGTGATTCCTCAAGGACCTAGAAATAGAAATTCCATTTGACCCAGCAACCCCATTACTGGGTATATATCCAAAGGATTGTAAATCATTTTATTATAAACACACATGCACACATATGTTCACTGTGGCACTGTTTACAATAGCAAAGACCTGGAACCAAACCGAATGCCCATTGATGATAGACTGGACAGGGAAAATGTGGCACATGTGCACCATGGAATACTATACTGCCATAAAAAATGGTAAGTTCGTGTCCTTCGTAGGGACATGGATGAACTTGGAAACCATCATTCTCAGCTAACTGACACAAGAACAGAAAATCAAACACTACATGTTCTCACTCATAGGCGAGTTTTGAACAATGAGAACACATGGACACAGGGAGGGGAGCATCACATGGGGTTTGTTGGGGGGGACTAGCAGAGGGACAGTGGTGGGGTAGGGAGTTAGGGAGGGATAACATGGGGCGAAATGCCAGATATAGGTGATGGAGATGGCAGCAGTAAACCACATTGCCATGTATTTACCTATGCAACAATCCTGTGTATTCTTTACATGTACTCCAGAACCTAAAGTACAATAAAATATATATGTTTATTTAAAAAAAAAATAAAAATTAAGAAAGAACACTTTTTTAGTGTTGTATAAAAACATTTGTGTCCAAAATTGAGTAAATGCTACCTTTACAACTGAGTAATCACATGTATGTGAAAAGAGAGTGGAAGAGAATACAGAAATGATCATTGTTATTGTGATAGGCAGTATTCTCCCTCCTGCTGCATTGGAATCCCCCAGGGAACAGTGAGAAACAAGGGATTCCAGGCCCTCAGAAATTCCGGAAGTCAGTCAGGGTCCTGTGATCTCTAATTTTAGAAAGCTTCTGTTGATTCGAATACAGCTTTTCCATAGAGCAGCAATGGACAGCCACTGTCATCTGGAGACTTAAGAGATCTGTTTTCCATATCATAAGTGTTTTGTATTGCTGCCAAATTATTTTTACAATTAGAAAATGCACAAGCACATTTCAATATAAGTGTTCAGCAATATGGAAATGGCCCCCTTCCAATTTTGTAATCTGCTCTTGTCTTTGAGCATTAAGAGTTTCTTCTCTTCCTACTTCGTAATGATTATTTTAGTGGTTACATATGATTCTACCCAGTATATACACTGTAACTCATTTACCATTCCTCTGCTTCAGAAGACATGTCACAGGAGGAATGGCTGAAGAAATTAGGAATTTTCATTTTAAGAGCAAAGATCCCTAAAAATAGACAGAGTATATCTAGGAGAACAAATTTGTTTCTCATGGTTCCAGCAGGCAAAACCATGACCAGTGAGTGGAAATTACCACTGGACAAATGATGGTATTCAAAGCTACACTTGGCATGCATTTAGAGAAGATGTTCTAAACAGTGCCTGAGTATCAAATATTTGAGATGATTCCTGACTGATCTGGGTATTTCTAGCCCTTATATGCCCTGAAATCATGATTTTCCCCATACTTACCCAGAATGCATTGCTACTCACATTGGGCAAGCCCATTTGCAAGGCTAATATAATCAAAATTTTACTAAACTGATTGTGGTTTATTCCAAACAGTGCCTAATTCAAAGCAACTGTTCATCCCCAGCTGAGTTGGGCCCTATTGTTCCTGAGTAAATAAATAAATAAATAACCCAAATATATGAAAATCCAAACATAAGCAAATAAATTAGGGGGGATAATTATTTGCAGAACAAAAAGACTCCCCACAGAGCTCCTTTAAATTCTGAGCTCTCCCACGGCATTTACAATGTAATTAAATTATTAGCCAAAATGTGGTTAACATTCAACTTTCTCTAATCTCTTGCTCAGACCTTGCCTAATTTCCTCTTCTCCTTATAAGCTAAGCTCCTGATCTCCACCTGAAGGCTCAGTCCTGCCCTGGGATTTGAGTACCAACCTCCCTTTATAAAGGAATGACGTAGGATTCTATATGCATTTCTTGTGTGGGTGTCATGTCACCCCTCTCTGGTTTGGACATCACCTTTTGGATTTTGGCTATATTGCTCTGGCTCCTGTTTTGGCTTCTTGAGAGTCTGAGTTCTTTCCCTGCTACTTTGTTTAGGATCAGGCCTGGTTTTCCTTACCTGTTCTATTAATCTCCATATTAAACTTGTGTCAGTCAGGGTCTGGGAAGAACCATCAAAGGGTGGAAATCACTCTATTGAACTGATCATAAAAGTGTTGGAAGTACTGAAAAACCAAGTGGGGTCAACTGAGACACCCCAGAGATTAACAACAACAGAAAGCAGTACTGTGGCTGCTTCCCGAGGAAGGGAGGCAGGGATCCCTTCCTGCCCTGTGGGCTGGGCTGTAGAAGGGAGGCGGAGATGACGTTACCAGAGCTCAGGATCAGGGGCCATGCTAGAACTGAAACCCAGGATGAAAGCTGCTTGTAAGGAGGTTGGATCACAGAGGTAGAAGGCATCAGTTGAAAGCTGGAGTCCTGGGGGAGAGGGAGTCACTTCTTCCTGTCTCCAGTCTCCAGCATCTTCTTCTTGTTGGCTGATTCCAGCTGAAAGCCAGTTGGCAAGGAATTCTCAAAAATATAGTTTGCAAAGTTCAGCCTCCTGTGATAAGAGCAGAATAGAGGAAAGGTGGGAAACAGATCTGGATGCAAACAGACAATATGCTTGGCATAACACCTAAGAAACTGAAATTAGTGAGATATTAAATAGTAGTTTGAATTCTGATCTGAGTGATGCCAAAGTCCTCCAGTCTAAAAATAAAAAGTAATTAAGAAAAGAGTAATGAAAATAGCAACAATAATAATATTTATTCATTTTTACCTGTGGTCACTTTCCATTCTAAGCACTTTACATATATAAATGTAATAAATGCAGCAGCCCTATAAAGTACTTTTATTATCATCTCACTCGACGGATGAGAAAGTAGACATTCAGAAAAGTTAAGAAATTTTCTTGGGGCCACACAGCTAGAAAATGACTGAGTCCATACATGAACACAGGCAGCCTGGCTTAGGACTCCCTAGGCTTAACCGTGCTCTCTACCTGAATCTGAAGTCCTAAATCCTTAATCAATAGCTACTTGGCTTTGCAAAATTCTTAGAAATTTTTCTCATTGTTAACCTCCTTTGCTTGGAAAAACTAATAATATCACCAATTACATGGAGCTGTTGTGGATATTTGGTGGCATAATGTGTATAGATTACAAGCAAAATGCCTGGCACGTAGGAGACATTAAAAATATACATTGGAATTTTTACACTGTAATTGACTTTTCCCACCTGCAGAAAGAAAAATTGCATGAGGAGTTTTCTGGGTCAGGCTCAGTTCAGGTTTCCCCTGTGTTTCTTTGCTGGCCTCCACCCCTTTCTCCTCTCTCTCAAAGCTCCAGTTTCTGAACCAGGGCCTCAGATAGGGCTCATAACCACCATCCAATATCCCTCATTGACATTTAATGGCCATTCTTAATATAGACAACATTCTTGAGGAAAGGAATTTTCTTGGACTATAATGAGAATGTGTTTATTTCCTGCTACTTCTGTGACTTAATGCAATGTTTATAATGAGGAGAGATTAATTTTGTAACATTTTCAATGTCATCTGTACTCATCAAAGGTCTAAGTATACACCAATTTCAAAACTTTCCTTAGGTTCAGGGGAGCCAAATTCCCTGATCCCACTTCCCACCCCACAATTTCTCTATCCTGAAGCTGCAGTTTCCTGAACTATAAAATGAGAAGGCCAGATATCCTTGCTCAGCTCCCAAGGTGGTGATGAAAATTAAATGAGATCAAAGGAAAAATAATAATGCTAATAAGAATTAGTATCTCCATATCGCTTACTATGTGACAGGCTTCTACACAGAAATCTTACCACAACCCTATCGAGTAGATGCTTTTATTTTTCTTATTTTACAGATGAGGATCTCAGGTACAGGAAGATTAATTGTTTTTGTCCAAAGTTACAGAGCTAATAAATGACAGAGTCAGAATTCAAACTCGAGGCAATCTGGGTCCAGAGTCAAAAAGACTGGTAATCCCTTCGGGCCTCAGTTTCCTTGTGTGAGCTCTTTCCATTCTAAACTTTTATATCAACAGACAATTAAGGTCTTAATGATACTGAGTGGAGGGAAAAACAATGTATCTACAATAGGGGTGTCCAATCTTTTGGCGTCCCTGTGCCACACTGGAAGAGGAATTGTCTTGGGCCACACATAAAATACACTAACGCTAATGATAGCTGATGAGCTAAAGAAAAAATTCACACAACAATTTCACAATGTTTTAAGGAAGTTTACAAATTTGTGTTGAGCTGCATTCAAAGCTGTTATGGGCAGCATGTGGCCGGTGGGCCATGGATTGTACAAGCTTGCTCTACAGTAACCCAGAAGTCTCATGGATTCTCCCAGAGGTTGAGATAAACTTGGCTGAAACCACCTGCTTTATGGCCTGTGTGGGTTTAGTGCCTTCCACAGAACTTCTGTGAGTTATTGACTTAGTTGATTTCATGACCCTCTCTCTATCCCCACATATCTGCTCTTCTATTAGTCTTGAACCTGTCATATGCTAACCAGAAGTCAAAAATGCATCCTTGCAGGCTTCCACAGGTGATCTAGTGGTTGCCAGTGCACTGTACTTGTAGATTTCCTGCACATTTTTGAGCCATGATGGGGGGTCACATTACGGAGGGTGGGGCACTCTATCCATGGCCACTAGTAGCCTATACTCCACCTTTGTGCTAATTAGAAAAACAGCCCAACCCCACCATCTCCAGGACCAATTAGGAAAAGGATCTTCTCTGAGAAGGCAAATGAGGAAAATCTCCCCCTTCTTTGCTAACATAGGTCCACACCAAGGCCGCAGTTTAGCAAACAGAGTGCATGTGGACAGGATATTAGCCCATTCCTGCCCCTTCACTGCCCCGACTCAGCACACAGCACAAAGTGCAGAATTGTATGCACTGGACCTTCCCCTGCCATCTCAGTGACCCCAAGGAAGCCCTGCTTCCTTGCCTTCTCTCCCTGCCAGTTTTCTTAAAGCAGCAGTACCTTACAAAAGCACATATCTGACAACTACATTTCTTCACCATGCTGAGGCCCTTGAAAAACATATCCCAGAAACCCCTTTTTCTTCTAAGCAGAGCCCACCCCTACCCAGTTTTCTACATGATCCTGAGACACCAGAGCATTCACATTTTTGCCTAAATCTAACTTTGTCTGCTCAGTAAATTTGGTTTCTAAATGTAACCCTCTCTTTTAGCAACTCCATGGGGCTGAGCCATAAATGAAGTAGAAATCATTGAAGAGACAGGAAGGCTTTTATCCTGTCCTTGAGCCGAGGGGCTTGTGCCACTCTCCCTCGAGGAGAGCTGCTTGCCTCTGCCTCCAGGAACCTTGTGGATGGACAGGCCCTGGGTACGTGGCAGATGAAGGTATATACTAGCAAGCCCAGTACATCACAATCAGTCTTTGATAGGCAAGAAGACAAATCCGCAGGCTCTACCAATTCTGAGCAGAAGTTTTTGATCTTCCTGCAGTAATTCTGCCCATTCATCTCTTGCTCTGGTCCCTGAGAAGTCCCAGAGAAATGTGTTAGATGCCACATACAGCATCTTTAAGATGCATGCATGTGGGCACTACTATGCTACTATCACAGATAAAAGACAGCTAAACCAGTGATCATCAAAGGCTCTGATTGTGTGCGCCTATCAGTAAGGCATTTTTGAGGAAGCACGCCATATATGCATGTTTATTCATGCATTATATGTTTTCATTTATTCATTGCATACATGCACCTCTGCACCTATGCTTGTATGCCATAAACATACAACAATACAACTAAATGCTGTATTAAAGTGTATTGTATTAAATGTGAATAGAAGTTCTAACATGTTCCTCCCACATCCAAGTTGATTATCTTGCACACCTCTTTGAAAGTGCACATCCTACTTAGATATCAGTGAAGTAAACCATCATACCTCCTTACTTAGGACTGTGGGAAGGACATATCCTTTGGAATCAGTCAGATCTGAGTTTTAAACCTGGCTTCTCCAATCTCTAGGTAGGTAATTTTGGATAAGTGATGTAATCTCTTGTGCCTTAGTTTGAGCGTCTGTAAAATAAGGTATGATACTCTGAGTCAGACCCTCTGCTGGGTGCTACAGATTTAGAGACAGGGTAAAGGTTCCTTTGTCAGTAGTCCAATACAGACAGAATTTCCCAGGATCTATGAATGACTACCCTCAGATGACTTGGGCTGTTGGTTGAAAATGCTGATTTCTGAGCTTCACCTTAGACATAAAATCAGAATTTTTTGGAATGGAACAAGTGAGTCTACATTTTACATGTTTCCTAGTGACTCTTACATAAATAAATGAGAGAAGTAATTAGACTGGTAAATAGATGCAGTAAGATACTTCCACATAGAGTAAAGTAATAAGAGGTGCTACAAAGAAGGATAAACATGGAAGGATCTGGGAGCCCAGAGAAAGGGTGCTCACTCTAGGCTGGGCAGCCTCATGGAGAAAGTGATGCAAGGTGTTGCTCTTGCCTCCTCCAGCATGTCTCATGCTCAGAGTCAGCCTTTGGACTGGGCCGTGCCTTCATCAGAGCATTTATTTGGCTCAGTTCTAGTCCTCAGACTCTTCACTCTCTTTCTAACTTCTCCTACCATCCCCAGCATGTGTGTGCAGTGACAAATTGCATCCAGATCTATAGAATGTCTGCCCCACCTGCAGCTCCAGTCTGGGAGTGATGACAGATCTGCTGGAGAGGCATGGGCTCCTTTTGTAGGCTGTACGCATTGTTACTCTGCCAAAGGCCTTGGGTTACAATAAACAATGTAGTCTTGGTAATTTGTTTATATCCTATCTCACTCCTATTCCAAAAGGATTTGAAGTGTCTTCAAGAGATGCAAATAATACAGGTAAAAAGATGAGATAAATGAGCAAAGGTAGGCAAAGGACCAATAATACAAAGAAAGTAACATAAAGACAGTGGTGGAATCAGTCAACAAACTTTAACATGTAATCCTGTGAACCTGTTACAAGTAGCCATGAATTTGGCTTTAAGCTCTCTAACAAGAAAAAAAGAAAAACGATATGAGTTTTATAGTATTCATAGCATCCATCTGAGTAAGTTGAAGTTGCTAATGAGCAGCACAACTAGAAATGTCTTAGAAAGATTGTAAAGAAATAAAGTATCCAATGTATGATGATGTGAACGACAGCCTCAACACAATTTCAATAATTTTAAATGTTGTCAATATATAATATTATTTAGTCACATTTTTACTTGTAATACTTCACTTGAAAGTGCTTTTTGGGTCATCTGATCTACCCAACAATGGAGGAAACTTCCCCAAGTGTTGGGAGCCATTCTCTCAATCTCTTACTATGGAAACATTCTTTTGTTCAACTGGGTTCTACTACATTTTCAAATGTCTTTCTCATGAAGTTATAACCATCCTTCAAGACTCAGGGTGGACCTTACTTTTTCAGGAAGTCTTCTCTAATCTAACCAATTAGATTTGCTTTATTCCTTGCTATATTTCTATATTACTCTAATGGAATTTCCATTTTAACATTTATTATCATCACCCTTGATCCAGAGCATATACAAGGCCATCCATTAGATATGTCTGTCCCATTCCCTGTATTCCCTGTATCTCCTGAACCTGAGGAGAAGTGGAGAAAGGGCCATTTGGAACCCAGGTCAGGAAGCAGTGCAATAGCATGCCATTGAGCACTCACTCTGTACCAGGCATTGCGCAGTTGGGTTGGGAGAGTTCTGAGTTGAATGAGATCTGGTCACTGGCCTCAAGCCACTGTAATAGTCCACTAGACCATGGGCTCTTCAAGGGCAGGGGCTATTTATACTCATCCCTTACACCTGTAGAGCCTTATATTCATTTGGATTTAAAGCAACCTATCCAAGTAACACCAAGTTACAGGTCATTTAAAACAGTCATCCCAGCTTTTATTTCTTCTACTAAGTTACACATGTTCTCACTTAATTCTCGCAACTCTAAAATAGGCATTACTAACCCTATTTCACTTAAATATAAATGAAAGAAGCTTAAATGCTCACCATTTAAAAATTCTATTAAACTTCAATTTCTTCAAGGGAAACATTGATTAAATACTACTTACCTTGCAAGGTTGTTGAGAAGAACAATGAGATGACATACATAAATATGTCTCAGCACAGCACTTGACATAGAGAAGATGCTTTGGGATTGTAGCCTACGCTCTCTAGAAGGTAACATTTTACTGAATCTCACTATTTGTCAGGCACTGTCTGAAGGATCTAAAACATTTAAATTAATTAATATGCTTCTCTAGACAACTCTATGAAATAGTTCCTAATTATAATTTTCATTTGGAATATATAAAGGAGAGTTTAATATTTGCCCAAGGTAAACATAGCTAGCTAGAAGTGGATTGGGATTCAAAACCAGTTATTCTTTCTCCACCCTGGGTTTTTAATTGTACAGCAATCCTGCCTTCCATTAATGCTGTAATCCAACATAGCAAGTGTTATGATAAATATGGGTTCACAGTACCATGGAGGCATAGAGAAGAAATGAGCTAGAAGGAAATGCTTCCCATGAAAAACAATGGCCCAAGCACAGTCTAATCAGGCAAGCATTAAGGAAGAGCACATGGGTGATGGGAATGGCACAAGCAAAAGCACAGAGGCAAAGGACAGTCAACGTATGCAAGAGCCTCCAGCAGGATGTGCCACTGGAGTCTTGGAACATGCATGATCTGCACTTTGCCCCTCAGCTGTCCTTGATATTCTCTCCTGCCCCAAACACCTCCAGCTGCCTACCTCTTCAGTACATGCTGTTGTTTGATGTTTGATGTTTCTGTGCATAGCCTTTGCCAGCTGGTCATATTACTGGGTCCCTTAGGAAGGACCACAATCAACTGTTGCTCTTTGGGAGAGTATCCACCAGAAGACTATATACCACTGTGGACACTCTGTAGGGACTTGTTGGCTGTCTCTCTTCTTTCTTTCTTTCTTTCTTTCCTTTCTTTCTTTCTTTCTTCTTTCTCTTTCTTTCTTTCTTTCTTTCTTTTTTTTCTTTCTTTCTTCCTTCCTTCCTTCCTTCTTTCTTTTTCTTTCTTTCTTTCTTTCTTTCTTTCTTTCTTTCTTTCTTTCTTTCTTTCTCTCTCTTTTTTTCTCTTTCCATCTTTC
>PVKP010009940.1:0-66957 GCA_004027715.1 Plecturocebus donacophilus | reverse complement strand
TTAAAAAAGAAGATTTGAACAACACAATTTAGAAGCTTAATGTGAGGGCCCTGCATAGCACATTGCACCCTACAGCTGGAGAAAACATGTTCTTTCCAAACACATCTGGGACAGCTGGGCACAGTGGCTCATACCTGTAATCCCAGCACTTTGGGAGACTGAGGCAAGCAGATTGTTTGAGCCCAGGAGTTCCAGACCAGCCTGAGCAACACAGGGAGACCTCCATCTCCACAAAAAATTAAAAAATAAACCAAGCATGGTGGTGTGAGCCTGTAGTCCTAGCTACGAAGGGGGCTGAGGTGAGAGGATCACTTAAGCCTGGGAGGTTGAGGCTGCAGAGAGATCATGCCACTGCACTCCAGACTGGGCAACAGAGCAAGACCCTGTCTCTAAAACAATAACGGAATTATATATAGGAGATTTATAAAACTTGACAACACACACACACACACACACACACACACAAGCAAACCAACTATTTCAGTATGTAGGGCTAAATTCTAAGGGAAAGTACAGGGAGTTTAGGGAGTCAGAGGCTCTTCAATTAGAGGCTCAGGGAAGATCTTCCAGAGAAGGTTATGACTGGGCTGAGTTTGTGAAGATAAGTTATCCAGCAAAAAGAGGTGAGGCTGGAGGCTGAGCTAGCTCAGACAGGACGGCAGCAGGTCTGAGGGCCCCTAGGCAAACAGAAGAGAATGAGTTTAGGGAACCACAATTCCCTTCCCAGAATTCACCTTTGCTTCCAGGCAGGGGCCCTGACCTGCATCTGCAGGGGCCCCACTAAAAGCTATGGGTCAGTTTCCATCTCTAACAGGAGACAGGGGTCTTCAGTTACCACCAAGCCAGGGCATGTCCCCCAGAAAAGAACATGAGCTGGGCCCAAAAAGGAGCTACCCAGAGCTCCAGTGTCAGGCAGGCTTGGGAAGCTCCCTGCAGGTGGGCGGGACACAGGACTCCTGAGGCCCCACCACCTCCTAAGGAAGCCCCCTCCCCATCCTCCGCTGTTTCTAAAAAGCCTGGAGGGCCTCCCTGCAGTCTGGTTCAAGCAACAGGGACTCCCAGCCCTGGCCCCACCCATGCTCACACATAGTTTCTCTGGGGTTCAGGCCATCTCTTAACACAGCTAATCGCTGGCTTCCTGCTCACCATGCCAAGGTGTCACATACATGAGCTCAGATCTAGGAAAGAACTCTAGAGGGGTTTGCAACACTACCTGTCCAAAGTCCCTGAGTAAGTGAAACACAGTGTTTAGCCCAAACCTTCATTTTAGCTAAGTGTCCTCCGGCAGAACCACTCAGTGTACCCTCTCACCTGGTGTGGGGCCTCACTTTACCCTCCTTTCAGTCCCCCATTCCTGACTACTGAGCAGGCAGGGAGATGTGAGAGCCTGAGAGACTTGGGCAAGCCACACAGGCCCACCAGCTCAGCAGCTGTGGAGAGGGAAGCCATCAAGGAAGGAGTCCTGTCTGGAAATCAGAAACCTGGACTGACTGGCTGTGTGACCAGGAGCCAGTCACTTCCCCTCTCTGGTCTTCAGTTTCCTCCTTTTTAAAATGACAGGAAATCATCTCTAAGCTTATTTCTAGCTGAAAATTCTGGGATCTTATTTAAAGAATTGGGTCTATTTCAAGAGACAACTTAGTTATTTTTTAGGTGAGGGTCAGGGTCTCCCTCTGCTGCCCTGGTTGGTCTCAGACTCCTGGGCTCAAGGGGTTCTCTGCCTCAGCCAGCTTCAGAAGTTCTTCATAGGAGGATATTGTCCCTCTTGTTGCTTTTCCGGGCTGTTGTGAGGTGGAAGCAACAGAGACAAGCATCCTTAAGCCACTGCTGAGCCATGACTAGGGATTAGACTTCGCAAAGGAGCTGTGTGCAGTGACTCACACCTATAGTTCCAGCCCTTTGGGGGGTTGAGGGAGGATAGCTTGAGCCCAGGAGTTTGAGACCAGCCTGGGCAACGTGGCAAGACTCTGTATCCACTAAAAAAAAAAAATTATCCGGGTTTGGTGGCGTGTGCCTATAGTCCCAGCTCCTAGGGAGGCTGAGGTGGGAGGATTGCTTGAGCCTGGGAGGCAGAGGCTGCAGTGAGCCAAAATTACACCACTGTACTCCAGCCTGGTGACAGAGGGAGACCCTGTCTCAAAAAATGACCAACCAACAAAAAAAAACCCCAAATGATGATGTAGTGAGTATCTCTGTGCTTGAATGAGCATATCTGTAGGCTAAATTTGATGGGGATTCTTTAAAATAAGGTCGTATATCTTATTTTAGGGTAATTAGCCTCCCAAGTAGCTGAAACTACAGGAGTGCACCACCCAGCTTGGCTATTTTTTTTGTTTTTAATAGAGATGGTGTCTTACTATGTTACCCAGGCTGGTCTCAAACTCCTGGGCTCAAGCAATCCTCCTGCCTTGGCCTCCCAAATGCTGGGATCATAAGCATGAGCCACCACACCTGGCCATCATCTGCGATAGTCCCAAACTAGAAATCACTGTCATTTTCATTACTACGAGGCAAATGAAATCAATTATGGTCTGCCAAAAAGAGATTGGGGCATCTGTACTGACCTGGGCCGATCTTCAAGATATATGAAGTGTGTCCTGTCCTGCATTCCACCATTTGTGCATGCTGTTGAGGAAGGCACACGTCTGTATGTAATAGGTAATTTCTGGAAGGATGCACAGGAAACTGGTAACAGTGGTTCCCTCTGTGGAGAAAACGGGGGAACTGAGGGGCAGGGAACGAGCAGGACACAGCTTTTCACTTGCAGGCCTTTAGCACCATTTGAATTTTTGTTTTTCCCTCTCCATATATTAACTTGAAAATTTTTCTTCTGGAAATGTAGCAATTATAGCAATTGGACTTTAAATGTGAAAACAACCTTGCATTCTGAGATAAACTCTATTTGGTCATGATGCATTATAGTCTTTGCATATTGTTGGATTCAATTAGCTAATAGTTCAGTGATTTTGCATGGTTCATGATGTATTTAGGTAGTCACTTTCTGTTCTTCAAATGTCTTTGGCCACTTTTGGTATTGTGGCAATACTGTCCTCATAAGAGGTGGGAGGAAAGTGTTCCCTCTTCTCTTGTTTTCTGAAAGTTTGCATAGAATTGAAGCTTTTTTCTTTTTTTTTTTGGACAGAGTCTCACTCTGTTGCCAGGCTGGAATGCAGTGGCACGATCTTGGCTCACTGCAATCTCTGCCTCCAGGTTCAAGTGATTCTCCTGCCTCAGCCTCCCGACTAGCTGGGACTAGGCAAGTGCCAAGATACCCAGCTAATTTTTGTGTTTTTAGTAGAGATGAGGTTTCACCATATTGGCCAGGAGGGTCTCGACTTCTTGACCTCATGATCCGCCTGCCTCAGCCTCCCAAAGTTTTGGGATTACAGGCGTGAGCCACCACACCTGGCCAGCTTTTTCTTTCTTAAATGTTTAATGGAACTCACCAATAAAGCGATCTGGACCTAAAGTTTTCTTTGGAGATATTTTAAGAGATGGGGTCTGACCTTGTTGCCCAGGCTGAACTCATAATCCTGGGCTCAAATGATTCTCCTGTCTCAGCCTCTCAAGCAGCTGGGCCCATAGAAAGATTTTTTTTTATAACAAATTTCTTTTATATAGAGCTACTCAGGTTTTCTATTTCATCTTGTGTACATTTCAGTAAGTTCTATTTCTCAAGGAATTTGTTGATTTCATCTATTGGTTTAAAATTGTTCGTATTTCCTTATTTTTTAATGTCTGTAAGACCTGTAACATCTCCTATTTCGTTACTGATAATCTGTGTTTTATCTTTTTTTTTTCCTTACAGTTTTGCTAGGGGTTTATTAATCTTCTCAAAGAACCAACTATGGCTTTGTTAAATTTATTGTTCATCTGTTTTCAATGTCATTGATTTTGCTTCTATCTTTAATACTTCCTTTCTTCTTACTTTACTTTTCCTCTAGCTACCTTCTTTCCAATATATAGATATTTAAAGCTATTAAATATATCACTGGGGAAGCAAGTACAATATACTGATTTAGGCTTTTATTATTTTATTTCTCTGGGTTAATCTTGAAATATATTTCTAATTCTTTTTTTAGGGAAAACTTTATTTATTCTTTTTTTTTTTTTTACCCTAGACATGTTTCCTGCATGGTTTGTCTCCCCAGTCACTGTCCACAGGACTCTGGGAAGCTGTAGGAACATGCAGGCGCAGACATGAGGCCCAGGTCCATCTCCAACGTTGTGGAAAGGGACTGTACACCACAGGGCAGAGCCCTGTGCTCCCCTGTGCCACTTGGACAGAGCCTCGGGAGAGTGACCTCCCAGGGTATCCACGTTGGATATTTTATTATTTTTTATAAAAGGCTACATTGGCAAGAATTTAGATAAAACTTTCTAGGAGAATCAGGAAATACTACCCTTGGTGGGTGGCAGCATACGTAAAAATCTAGAGAATGATTGTAAGGATATAAAAAACTAATATTCCTGTTACTGTTCTTTTTCATTCCATTCCAAGCTGTGTTTATTCTAAAGATACTTTAATTTTAGGAACCTTTAGTTCCTTTTTGAATGCTATGTTTTAAATACCAGTGACTCATTCTTCTATATCCATGTTTTTGAATATAAATGAAGGTTAAGTATTACTCTGGTTAATTTAATGCTTTAACTATACCATACCAACTGCATCACTAATTCACTGTCAATATGCAATACTCTTTTGCTACTAATTACATTCACTTGATGAATCACTTTTCTATTTTATTGCGTTTTAGGTTTGGGGGTACATGTGAAGAACATGCAGGGTTGTTGCACAGGTACATACATGGCAATGTGGTTTGCTGCCTTCCTCCCCATCACCTACATCTGGCATTTCTCCCCATGTGATCCCTCCCCAACTCCCCACCCCCTGCTGTCCCTCCCCTAGATCCCCCCTGACAGACCTCAGTGTGTGATGCTCCCCTCCCTGGAGTCACTTTTCTTTAGTTATTGTTTATATTACCTTTGGTGAACTAATTCCCCCATCTTTTTAATAATTCATTTTAATTTCTGATTTTTAAATACTGAAAAGGGTTATTAAAGCTTATTTTCTTTATACTTATTCTGGTTTCACAAATTTTTTTTTAAAGGAATAATTGTGCTGTAACATGAAACAATTTTCAAAAGGAACCCCAGTCAAGATATTCCTAAATATACATATAACCAAATGTATGTTTGTATATTTCAGAGAAAGTAACAGAATTTTTTAAATTTTAATTGTAGACAGAGTCTTGCTATGTTGCCCAGGCTGTCCTTGAACTCTTAAGTTGGCCTTAAGTTGCCTCAGCCTCCCAAAGTGCTGGGATTATAGGCATGAGCCACTGCACCCAGTCCAGAGTTTTTTTTAATATATTTTTTTGGGGGGGACAGGATCTTGCTATCTCACCTGGGCTGGAGTGCAGTGGTGTGATCATGACACACTGTAAACCCTCAAGCTCCCGGGTTCAAGTGATCCTCCCACCTAAACCTTCTGAGTAGCTGGGTAGGGATTACATAGGTGTGCACCACCACACTCAGCCAATTTTTCTATTTTTTGTAGAGATGGGGTTTCACCATGTTGCCCAGGTTGGTCCTGAACTGGGCTCAAGCAGTTGAACCACCTCAAAGTGCTGGGATTACAGGCATGAGCCACTAAGCTTAAATCATTTTTGAAACATAGTTAATGGCCTTCTCAAATTAAGTCTGCTAGCAGAAAAAAGTCTAACATTCTACACTGAGTCCAAAGCTAGTTTGGGGGAAAAGGCTTTTGATCTTTAAATGCCAAGGGAAAAGGTATCTTACCTCAGTCAAGAGATGATACAATTCAGTGGAATGAAATGTGTACCTACACAGATGACTTTTGCTTCTGCCAGTTTTATCTTTTATAAAACCTTGACACGGATTGGTACAATGACTCCTGCCTGTAAGCTCAGCACTTTGGGAGCCACGAGGGGAGGATCGCTTGAGCCCAGGAGTTCGAGACCAGCCTGGGCAACACAGTGAGACTTAATCTTTACAAGAATAAAATAAATTAGCCAGACATGGTGGTGTACATCTGCAGTCCCAGCTACTTGGGAGGCTAAGGTAGGATCACTTGAACCCCCAGAGGTTGAGGCTGCAGTGAGCCATAATTGTGCCGTCATACTCCAGCCTGGATGACAGAGGAAGACCTTGTCTCAAAAAACACAGGCTGGGTCTGGGTGACTCATACCTGTAATTCCAGCACTTTGAGAGGCTGAAGCGGGAGGATTCCTCGAGCTCAAGAGTTCAGACCACCCTGGGCAACATAGTGAGACTCTGTCTCTATTTTTTTTTTTTAAGTAAAACAAACAAACAAAAACAAAAATTCCATGATCCTTTTGTGGTTCATAAACATGATGATTGGGTGTTCACACCCGTGTGTGAGATGTGCCTCCCTCAAAACTTGTTACAATTCAATCATTACCCATCTGACATTAAAACACACCCACACCCACACACACCCACACAACACACACACAGAGTAAAATGTTAAAAATCATGTCTCATTTCAGCATCTTATATTTTTAAAAACCAGTATTTTGGTAGATGACAATGACAAATTTATACCGTTAATGACTTTTGTTTTAGGTTAAGAGATACCTGTGTAGGTCTGTTACATGAGTAAATTATGGTTTGCTGGGGATTTGTGTACAAATGATTTTAACACCCTGGGAGTGAGCACAGTACCCAACAGCAAGTTTTTTGACCCCTGCCTTCCTCCCACCCTGCCCCCTCAAGTAAGCCCTGGTGTCTGTTTTTCCCATCCTTGTGCTCATGTGTACTCAATGTCTGCTTAGCTCTCACTGATAAGTGAGAACATGTGGCATTAATCACGTTAAAAAACAGTTATGACAGATATCATTTTCTTACAGAGCATCAGATATTAATATGTACGGATCACCCTGTTAAATTAACAGAAATCATCTGAAAATCAGCACAATATTTCATTTATTTATTGTTTAAGTTTGGCGAACAGCACAAAAATCCAGCAACATTTAAAACATATAAAAAAGTCAAATGCTAAACAGGACTGGGGATTTTTCTTTTTTTTACTTCATTAGAAATAACGAGTACACATTTTAAGATTCTGCAAAGCTAGCAAAATGAAGATGCTTGTCTTCTGAACATATACCACAAACACACATATAAAAAAACAATATAATTTATCTTTACAAAAATTACAGCCAAGCAATAGAAAAGAAGAACGTTAATGATGAAGATAGCAACACGTTTAGCACATATACCTTACATATTGAAATGCTACATCTTGTACCCTGAAATGCCATGTGTAGAGAGCCAAGCAGAGTAAATGTAGGCTCATTACTGAGGTTAAGAATAATTTGAAAAGAATTTAATTATATTGTCTATACAGCAATTGCTAGATGACAATGTATTCCACCATATATCTGGGAAGTAGATTCTTCTTTGTTGGCAGTATAAAATTTCTGACCAGTATCAAAATTCTGGTAACACACAAATTGAAGGCATTTTCTAGTGTATGCAAATGTTACAAGGGGCATCAATGAATGTGAAAGAAAATCTCAGATTTTTCACATCAAGTTTCTGCTGAGCTTTGTCAAACCAAATAGCTCAGCTATAAGGCAAGAGAAAATAACTTCCTATAACAGATTAGTGGATCTTACCAAGTAAATATAGGAATTCAATCTTAGGGAAAAATTCCCTACATTAATAGATCTGAAACAGTTGGCCTTGAAACAAACATCTAGAAATTAACGAACATTCTGACACTCAGTCATTGGTTCAGAAGCCTGACAAACCATCTGTTGGTATATATTATTAAATTAACTTTTTGGAATCAGCACCAGTCCCCAAAACCTCAAATCATAATATTTAATCTTCATTAAAATACATCTTTTTTGTGCTACATTAACACAACTACAGTTAAGTTAAAGAAAGCTGAATTTATTCAACTTATTTTATATGTTTATGTATACTAGGTAGTGACTTAAATTCTTTTATTTACTTGTGCTTCTGTTTTGGGGCACTTTGATTGGAGAGAAATTCGTTTCACAGGGTTACATCTTGCTAAAACATTCCTTAGCGTTGGTCCAAACTTGAATTCCCTAAAAATAAACATTAAAACTTTAAAATGTGCGTTTGGAAGGAATCTGAAAACCCAAGTACTTGGCTTAGTGATACATTAAGTGTTGCTTTTTAGAATAATTAACAAGTTGAGCAAATACGACACTATTTTGGGAAATGGCTAACATAAGCAAATGTCTAATGCTTCTGAAAAGAGAATGAGAATCTCTAATACGAGCTTATCTTCAAAATGGAGAAAGAACTCCTACAACTTGTTGAAAAACTGAGTTAATTCATTTCATATCACATACTCAGGTAATTTCCATTTGTAAATCAAACAAGTTTTCAGTCATTTTCTGTTTGTTTTCTTTTTTTTTTTTTTTGGAGATAGGGTCTTACTCTGCTGCCTAGGCTGGAGTACAATCACGGCTCTTCGCAGCTTCAACCTCCAGGGCTCAAGGGATACTCCCACCTCAGCCTGCCAAGTAGTTGGGACCACAGGTGCAAGCCACCACACCTGACTTATTTTTTTATTTTAAATGGGATCTCACTATGTTGCCCAGGCTGGTCTGGAATTCCTGGGCTCAAGCAATCCGCCTGCCTCTGCCTCCCAAAGTGCTGGGATTACAGGTCTGAGCCAGTGTCCAGCCCGGCTTTTTCAATGGAATATTTGAAACCAAAAACTTTATTAGTCTAACAAATATAAATTGAGTTATTAAATTATTACTCTAATAACTAAAATGTTGATAAAAACTAATTATGTGCTAAATTACTGAATATCTCTTAATACTTGAAGTTACTCAGCATAAAGCTATAGATGGCCTAATATGCATAAACAAAAATACATGTTTATAGAGATGTAACAGTAAAACTTAAGGGTTTTTTAAATAAGGTATTTTTTTCAATCAATAAGATTCTCTAATAATTGCAAATTTATGAGAAAGGAACTTTTTCTTTAATACTTAAAGTGTGTCATTTATTATGTCTTCAAACAATTTTCTTTTTCTTCTCTTTTTGAAAGAAGGTCTCAGGACGGGCACAGTGGCTCATGCCTGTAATCCCAGCACTTTGGGAGGCAGAAGTGGGCAGATCATGAGATCAGGAGTTCGAGACCAGCTTGGCCAACATGGTGAAACCTTGTCTCTACCACAGATACAAAAAATTAGCCAGGCATGATGGTGTGTGCCTGTAATCCTAGCTATTTGGGAGGCTGAGGCAGGAGAAATGCTTGAACCTGGAAGGTGGAGATTGCAGTGAACCAAGATCGCACCACTGTACTCCAGCCTGGGTGACAGATTTTTGTCTTAAAAAGAAGTCTTGAACTCCTGGGATCAAGTGATCCTCCTGCCTCAACCTCCCAAATAGCTAGGATCACATATAAAAATCTGTATCACTTAGGCAAGAAAATAAAATGATGAAATTGCATAGTACCATTCTCGGGAAACAAGGTGACATACACTCTTATTAAACTTGTTTACTAGTTATCTTAGGATTTGTGAATAAATCTACAAAATATCCAACAGTATGTCCAAATACAGCTCTAGTAGTATCTTTCATATTCAGAGATTAAATTTCTAGCACTCTCAACCAATGCAGCCTAAACAAAGTAGAGGGGGAAAGTCCTTTGAGACATTATATAAAGGCCTTGCATTTTATTTTGGAAAGAAGTGAATGAGAGATCACAAGGCGCTTATTAATGAGTATTTTATAGGAAAAACGAAAAAACTAAAAACCTTTGTTATCTGATCTTTCAGATTTCTTGAGGTTAAAAAGTTAGATTGGAAAAAGGACTGTACGGCTGGGTGTGGTGGCTTATGCCTACAATCCCAGCAATTTGGGAGGCCAGGACGGGAGGACTACTTGAGCCCGGGAGTTCAAGACCAACCTGGGCAACACGGTGAGACCCCATTTCAAAAAGAGAAAGCAAAAGGACTGTAAATACCTAATACCCAGCTGCAGGCAAAAAGTAAGAGGTGATAGAATGAAGGCAAACAAAGAGAGATGCTACCAAACTACAGCATACTCAATCCTTTAGCACCTGCAGACTCACCAGTCATGATCTAAACTTGTTTTAAGTGACTCCAAAGATCCACAGTATACAGTAACTTATAATTCACTGAAGCATAAATATGAATTTGTCCAAACCAAATGGAGCCCACTTAACTAGTGAGTGGGTACGGTGTTTATGCCTCAAAATATCTTTGTTCTCTCAGGGATGCTCTTAGCCAAAAAATAAAATTTTGGGACAAATTAAAGCATAAGAATTGTACATATGTTTATACGAGTGTGATTTTGCCCTTTAAGAAGGTCTTCATAAATGTGGGAATTCATTTTACCATGTGATTTACTGAGATAATGCATATAAAATTGCTTGATAGATTATTATACAGCACAGACGATAATACAAATCAAAGCACTGGTACTGGTAGTCACACCGGCAGATCTTAGGTTATAAAAAAAGAGGTTAAGGAATGTTTCCTACTTTGTTCTTAAACCAACATTTTAGAAAGACTTCCATCATTGTCAAACACTTATTTTAACTAGAATAAGCTCCAATGTTTATATCTTTCACTATGGATATTGGCACCACAAATGATTTACTTTATGAGGAAGCACATCATAACCACATTTTTACTAAATAATGTTCAAGCTATTTTTCAGTCAAAGCATATATTTGGAATGGTATTTTATTGTCTGGTCCAAGAATATCATATCATCAAAATAATCTTAGTATATATTTTCAAATACAAGTTATAAATGGGAGGGATACAAATTTGGACTTTAGACGAGTGGAGACTCAGTAATGGACATACTGGTTGTAACACCTCTTTCAAAATTAAGTTGAGGCTGGGTATGGAGGCTCACACCTGTAATCACAGCACTTTGGGAGGCTGAGGCAGGAGGACTGTATGAGGCCAGGAGTTCGAGACCAGCCTGGGCAACATAATGAGACCTCCCCATCTCTATTTTTTAAATATTAAAAATCCTACAAAATTAAAATAGAGAAATTGATAAACATTTTATAAGAGAAGAATAAAAATGAAAATTTTTTGGTCCAAGTAAGGTAATTTAAAGAAATTTATAAGTACTTCTGAATATACATGTGTCTTCATTGAAACCAAAACCTACCTTTTTGCACATACTGATCTGCATAACTGCATAGCTTATGAGGGCCTCCTTTAAGTCTCGGTTCTTTTGTTCTTTGAAGCGTTCAATATCAGCCCATGCGTTTTTCACAAATTCTCTGAAATAAAAGGTATAGTCATTATTATTCTTATTTAAATTAAATAAACTGTGTATTATAAAGTTAACGAACTAGTTCCCTTTTGAATTGATTTTTAATTGCCTATGTAGAAGGAAAAGCTATTGCTTGTATAAGACAGTTTTTTCTTTTCCTACAAATTATAGTTAGGGAAAAAGCAAAAAGAAAGTCTTACATTCTTATACCTTTTAATTTCTTTTTCTTTTCTTTTTTTCTTTTTTCTTGAGACAGAGTCTCACTCTGTTGCCCATGCTGAGTGTAGTAGCATGATCTTAGCTCACCACAGCCTCTACCTCCTGGGTATGAGTAATTCTCCTGCCTCAGTCTCCTGAGTAGCTGGGATTACAGGTGTGTGCCACTACGTCCGACTAATTTTTATATTTTTAGTAGAGATGGGGTTTCACCATGTTGGCCAGGCTGGTCTCAAACTCCTGACCTCAGGTGATCCGCCCACCTCAGCCTCCCAAAGTGCTGGGATTATAGGTGTGAGCCACTGCACCTGGCCTAATAATCCACATTATTTTGCCACAAGAATTCTACCTTCGAATTATGCCTATAAAATACACATAGATGACTCCTTGATCCAGCTCACAAGCCTAACAGGTGTCAGTCACAACGAAGTAAGTGGGGTCACTCTTTTGACAAGAAGGATTATGAATCACATTTAGCATGTACTTGTTTTAAATGACAACTAAAGTTTTTAAGAAATTTTTAGCCAGGCACAGTAGCCAGTAGTCTCAGCTATTCGAGAGGCTGAGGTGGGAGGATCACTTAAGCCCTGGACTCTGAGGTGGCAGCAAGCAATAATGGCACCACTGCACTCCAACTGGGCAGCAAGGTTAGACCCTGTCTCAAAAAAATTAAATACATAAATAATAAAAATAAAAATCCTGAGGGGCATTTGTTCTCCACCCCTCTCCCCCTACCAAGGTGGAGTCTCGGTCTGTCGTCCAAGCTTAAGTGCAGTGGCATGAGCTTGGCTCACTGCAACCTCTGCCTCCCAGGTTCAAGAGACTCTCCTGCCTCAGCCTCCTGAGTAGCTAGGATTACAGGCACATGCCACCATGCCTGGCTAATTATTTTTTGTGCATTTTTAGTAGAGATAGGGTTTCACTGTGTTAGCCAGGATGGTCTATCCCCTGACCTTATGATCTGCCCACCTTGGCCTCCCAAAGTGCTGGGATTACAGGTGTGAACCACTGTGCCTGGCCTATCTTTTTAATTCTATCTATGACTTTGCCATATTTGATGCCAGTATTTCTAAAAAATAACAAAACCACCTCAAAAGCCATAATCCACTCTTGGTCTGCCTTGGTCTATTCACTGACTGTCAGTTGAAAACAAAAATAAGGAGAATGAATCAAATAGTGATAGTGGGTCTCTGAGAACTAAATTTCTATAAATACTTATGTAACAATTACATGCCTATGCAAGGCATTGGGACATGAATGTGAAAAAAAATACAATCACTGACTTTGAAGTTTTTATAATTTACCCAGAGACAGTCACACAGAATAATCAATCATCTGACATCCTGAGAAGGCTTCACAATGAAATAACACTTCAGCTGGGTACTAAAGGAGGGGCAGGAGGAGAACAAAAGGCAGAGGGAAAGTACAAAGGGTAGCAATCAGGAAAAGTACAGGAAAATAATACTATGAAGCTGAAAGTATTTTATTTCTCTTTCCCCCACACTGAAACAACTATTTCTATAACATGATTTTTGATAACTGAAATTATTTATTTATACATATGTACGTACGTACATACATACATACATATAAATAGAGACAGGGTCTTCCGATGCTGCCTAAGCTGGTCTAAAACTCCTAGGTCCAAGCAATCCTCCCACCTCAGCCTCCTAAAGTGCCAGGATTACAGGTGTGAGCCACTATACCCAGCCTGATAACTCAAATTTCTTAGGAATGCAACCACTGCATTTTAAAGGACAGGCGGTATTCAGGGATGTCAATGAAGCTGGGAATTGTTAAAAATAATCTGCCATATAGTCTACAAGTCTAGTTTACTTAAACATCTCGGCATCTTTACCTGCCTTCCAGATTTTTGGACTTTAGCTGTTGTTCTCCTTCATTTATTTGTTCTTCTAGCACCTTCATCCTGGCTTCTCTCTGCTCTGGAGTTTCTTGACCAAAGAGCTTGGTAGTCATTCCCTTCAAAGAGAATGTTCTTACAGTCTAAAATGAAATAGAAACAGATGAATGGATAAATAAAATGTGGTATACACATGCAATGGAACATTATTCAGCCTTTAAAAGAATGAAATTCTGCTATATCCTACAACATGGATAAACCTTGAGGACATTATGCTAAGTGAAATAAGACAGATACAAACAAACAAATACTGTTGAGTCCACTTATATATATGAGACACCAATACCTACACTGTATTAGGTATTAATAATTTAAAGCGGGGTTCCCCAACCCCAGAGCTACGTACTGATACCAGTCCATGGCCTGATTGGAACCAGGCTGCATAGCTGGAGATCATTACCACCTGATCCCTGATCTCCACCTCCTGTCAGATCAGCAACAGAGGCATTAGATTCTCATAGGAGCATTAACCCTATTGTGAACTGTACATGTGAGGAATCCAGGCTGTGTGTTCCTTGTGAGAATCTAAAGGCTGATGATCTGAGATACAACAATTTCATCCTGAAACCATCCCTGGCATCCACTGCCCTGGTCCATGGAAAAACTGTCTTCCACAAAACAGGTCCCTAGTGCCAAAAAGGTTGGCGACTGCTGATTTAAAGTATATAAAAGGATATGCACAGGTTATATGCAAATACTACACCATTTTATATAAGTGACTTAAGCATCTGAAGACTTCAGTATCCAAGGGATCCTTAAACCAATCTTAAACGGAGGAAAGACTGTGCTACTGAACTCCACACTTAAAAAGGGACAAGATGGTAAATTTTATGTTACAAATATTTCACTACACACACACAAAAAGAAAATAAAAAACATTTGCCATATTTCCCCTAGGTCAGACAAAATCACCATAAACTTCACCACCAGGGGACTCTCATATGATTTTTAAATTTATTTTTACAGAGTCATAGCCAAGAATCTTAATAGAATTTCTAACACTGAAATAATATGGAGTAGTCCAAAAGGAGGAACTTCTAACTGAATTTTTTTTTGCGATGGAGGGGGTCTTGCTCTGTTGCCCAGGCTGTAGTGTAGTGGCACAATTATGGCTCACTGCAGCCTCAACCTCTGCCTCACAAGTGGCTGGGACCACAGGTGCATGCCACTACATCCAGCTAATTTTTAAATTTTTGGTGGAGACAGGGTCTAGCTATATTAATCCACACTGGTCTCAACTTCCTGGGCTCAAGCAATTCTGGGCTCACGCCTCTGACACTAAAAGTGCTGGGATTACCAGCCTAAGTTACCATACCTGGCTTGAATTTCACAATCAAATGGAAAACTTCCACATGAAATATTAGACAAGTTATTTCCTACTCTGTATGAATGATCATATAAGTAGATAAATTCACTAGACAACTATGGAAATAAACCAAACTAAAGAAGCATATTTAAAATCTGCATAACTCACAGTTGAACCTGGGCATCTATTAATAAAACAGGATGCCTAAATCCAAACATTGCAAGGCAGCCTCCGGCTTCACTGCTTTAACATTTCCTCACTCTCTGGAGTTTACTGAAGAGAACATTTTTCCCTTGACAGGTAGGCGTAGAGAACCAAGCTCCCTGAAAATGGCCTGGGAACTTCTCCAGTTTTAAAAATAAACCAAGGGCCTAGTTTATACATGTGTCTCGTCACAGGTCTTTCACCACATATACCTGTGACTTTTCACAGATGTAGCAAGTGAGTAATCTATGTGAAAAGCACTTTTAAAACTACAGTGCTTGTTAACTCTCAAGAGACTGATAAGTAGAGACATTGTGGCTGGTTTACTACTTTCAGAATATATTGCTCACCATGATAGCTAATTTATTGTAATGAAATAGCTGGAAAGTAGAAAGCTGATTATAAAAATGATCTAAGACTAATGCAACCAGATTCAGAATTTTCCTGACAAGAACTCACTGTAAGCTAAAGAATAAAGTACATCAAAAGCTCGTTAGGTGAGATGCACTCGTTCTAAGAGGGTACGGCTTTTCAAAGTTGACTGAAATTTCTACAAAGTACCTTGCAAATGTTAAACCTGATGAAGGTCATTGCATGTTTTTTCACTTGGACTTAGAAACTGAAATGATAGGTTAGGCATGGTGGCCTACCCTGTAGCACTTTGGGAGGCTGAGACAGGAGGCTTACTTGAGCCAAGGAGTTTGAGACCACCCTGGTCAACATGATGAGACTAGTCTCTACAAAACTATAAACAAAATTAGCCCAGGCATAAGGGCACATACCTGTGGTCTCAGCTACTCACAGGAGACTGAGGCAGGAGGATTGGTTGACCCCCAGGAGTTTGAGGCTGCTGTGAGCCCTGATCACACCACTGAGCTCCAGCCTGGGCAACAGAGCCAGACCTTGTCTCAAAAAATAAAAATAAATAAAAATAATTATTTTTGAGATGGAGTCTCACTCTGTCACCCAGGCTGGAGTGCAATGGGGTGACCTTGGCTCACTGCAACCTCCACCTCCCTGGTTCAAGCGATTCTCTTGCCTCAGCTTCCCGAGTAGCTGGGACTACAGGTGTGCGCCACAACATCCAGCTAATTTTTGTATTTTTAGTAGAGATGGGGTTTTACCATGTTGGTCAGGCTAGTCTTGAACTCCAGACCTCAGGTGATTCACCCTCCTCGGCCTCCCAAAGTGCTGGGATTACAGGTATGAGCCACTGCACCCAGCCCAATAATTTTTTTTTTAAAAAAGAAATGGGATGATACTGATTACACCAGAGCAATGTTGGCAAAATTTCTTATAATTCTATACAGTACATGGTTTTAATGCCTTATATCTTTTTGTGTCAAGATAATAATAAAAGAATTATAAAGTTACTTACAAATTATTCCCCTGTAAAAGGTGCAGCCATCCTGAGTATTGGACCTGGAGCTGATTCCACAGGAATGAGTCACTCACTCAGAGTGAGTGCTTGTGAGGAAAATTCCATGTTGCTACAACAATACTACAGGCTGAAAAAAAGAGTACTCACCCCAGTTGCCAGTTCCTCACACTGCTGCTTCTTGGATGCTAAGTCCTGAGCAGCTATTTCCAAGTCATACTGCATAAGTTCATGTTTCCTGCACACAGCCCTGCAGATGAAAAAATGTGCTGCCATTTAACTTTTTCTTTCTTCTAATATGTCAAACATTTTTTTCAGGGGTAGAGGAGAGCCATTCACAATGTCTCACTAGGGCAGAACATGTGTGCTGACAATTTAAGTTTAAAATGTAGCAGCCCAATATTAAAAATGGAATATAGCAGAACCTAACCATAAAAACTTCATATATCCTTTTTTTTTTTTTTTCCCAGACAAGGTCTCACTGTGTCACCTAGACTGGAGTGCAGTAGTGCAATCTCAGCTTACTATAACCTCTGCCTCCTGGGCTTGAGCAGTCCTCCCACCTCGGATTCCTAAGTAGCTGGGACTAAGGCATGTGCCACCATGCCCAGCTAATTTGTGCTTTGGAGAGACCGGGTCTTGCCCATGTTGCCCAGGCTAGTCTCAAACTCATGCGTTCAAGCAATCCATCCACCTCTGTTTCCCAAAGTGCCAGGATTATATGCATGTGAGCCATGGAGCCCAGCCTAGAAGAGTCCATTAGTTTTTATTATCATAAAAGTAATCCGTGTTCAATGTAAAAAGAAAAGACTCTCATACAGCAATGCACAAAATAAAATAAGAGACTGTGCATGGTGGCTCATGCCTGTAATTCCAGCACTTTGGGAGGCCGAGGTGGGTGGATCACCTGAGGTCAGGAGTTTGGGACCAGCCTGGCCAACATGGTGAAACCCATTTCTACTAAAAATATAAAAATTAGCCAGGCATGGTGGTGCCTGCCTGTAATTTCAGCTACTTGGGAGGCTGAGGCGGAAGAATCACTTGAACCCAGAAGGCAGAGGTTGCAGTGAGCCAAGACTGTGCCACCACACTCCAGCCTGGGCAACAGAGTGAGACTCAGTCCCCAAAAAATAAAAAATAAAAAAAGACAGTTCAAGAACACTTTCTTTCCTCCAATCCCACTATCCAGACATAATGTGTGTTACCAGATAATATATAGCCTTCCAGAATTTAGCCAGACATTTACAAATACCATATCCATGCACCCTAAATGGTTCCTCCACCTTATATCACATGGCTTTATGCCCTGGTCATCTTTCTACATCAATATACATTAATCCTTTTTATAATTTTTTTTTTGAGATGGAATTTCACTCTTACTACCCCGGTTGGAGTGCAATGGCATGATCTTGGCTCACTGCAACTTGTACCTCCTGGGTTTAAGTGATTCTGCCTCAACTTCCCCAGCAGCTGGGAATACAGGTGTTCACCACCATGCCCAGCTAAGTTTTCTATTTTTAGTAGAGACGGAGTTTCACCATGTTGGCCAGGCTGGTCTCAAACTCCTGACCTCAGGTGATCCGCCTGCGTTGGCCTCCCAAAGTGCTGGGATTACAGGCAAAAGCCACCACACCCAGCCAAATTTCTTTTGCTTGGTGACTTGAAAATACATTAGTGAAACTTCCTACTACTCAAAACCCTAGAAGGAAAACAAGCTAATAATGTGCAGATGATTTCACACCAGTCACCATACAGGTAACAGTGCTGTTTTCCTAACATAATTCTTATACTGCTTTTAAAAATGACAGGACAATGGTGATGCTTGTAATCTCAGCACTTTAAAGGCCAAGGCAGGCAGATCACCTGAGATTAGGAATTTGAGACCAGCCTGGTCAACATGGTGAACTCTCATCCCTACTAAAAATACAAAAATTAGCTGGGCGTGTTGGTGGACGCTTGTAATCCCAGCTACTCGGGAGGCTGAGGCAGGAGAATTGCTTGCACCTAGGAGGCGGAGGTGGCAGTGAGCTCAGATCACGCCACTGCACTCCAGGCTGGGTGATACAGCCAAACTCCGTCTTTAAAAAAAAAAAAAGTAACAGGAAAACTGACCAAAAGCCACCTATTCTGGGAAAATAATTCATTTTTCTAAATTGATTATAAAAAATACGTTAATTTTTTCCTAATCAAGTAGGACTATCTAAAAGAGAATTCCCTTTGTCTCTGCAAAAGATACCATAAGAACAGATAACAAAGTCCTTGTTAGATAAGGAAGTTATACAACATACTAATAAGATACACAGACGTGGAAAAAAATTACAGAATAAAAATAGCAATATACAACCTAGTAACAGATACTGTTACACACACTCAATCTGTATTTTGCTTCCAATCTTCAAACTGGAAAAAGTGGAAACAACAACATACAGACAGACTTGATGCTGGGACTGGCAGGTTTTATCAAAATGATGTTTCAAGGGCAGGACTCATCTTACATGTTTATGCCTAGCACTCTGCAACACAGAGAAATACAGTAAGACCTCATTCATTATCTGAGGGAATGCATTCATTTAAAAAACACTTTACTATCTGTACTATACAGTGGCATTGGAGGAGAGTGGTGAACAACCCCCTGGCTGTGCCTGGAACTTTTATTAAACTTACCGCAATGCTTCTGCATAAAAAAGATACTCTTTTAACTGATCTGCATAATGTTCTTCATCTTCCAATATATCATCAATAGAAGATGCATACCTGTTAAAACACACACATACATACGTATTGCATAAATAGAGTTACTTTTACTGGAACACAAAGTATTAGGGTTCTAGAGAAGTGCTGTAATCCTAGCACTTTGGGAGGCCAAAACGGGTGGATCACTTGAGGTCAGGAGTTCGAGACCAGCCTTGGTCAACATGGTGAAACCCCGTCTCTACTAAAAATACAAAAATTAGCCAGGGGTGGTGGCAGGCACCTGTAATCCCAGCTACTTGGGAGGCTGAGGCAGGAGAATCTCTCGAACCCAGGCAGAGGAGGTTTGAGTGAGCCAAGATCACACCCCTGCACTCCAGCCTGGGCGACACAGCAAGCCTCTGTCTCAAAACAGAAACAAAAACAAAAAAAAAAAACCCCAGTAATTCTAAGTGTGCCCCACAATTTGCTACCCATCAGTGATGTTATAAATACAGACAGTGAGAATTAGCATTTAGAATCACTGATAGCAATGTGTAATTACCATGGTGATTTTACTGAATTTTACCAAATGTTTGGTCAGCAATGACTTGGAAATAAAAAACAAACAAAAAATGGTCCTTTTTTAGGCAGCGTAAGAAGCTTGCAAGACTATAGTATCTTTTGTTCAAAGACGTAAATAAAAGGGCTACAAAATCTGCAGAAAGAATAAGAGTTTGGTATAATTGGTATACATATGTTCTTGGTTGCAATTATTTATTTATAATAATGCCAAAAAACTACAGAAGAAAAAGTAGAGTAAATAAAGATTATAGAAAATTTTAGAAGCTTATTTTATACTAATTCTTTTTTTCTTTTTTGAGACGGAGTTTTGCTCTTGTTGCCCAGGCTGGAGTGTAATGGAGCGATCTCAGCTCACTGCAACCTCTGTCTTCCGGGTTCAAGCGATTCTCATGCCTCAGCCTCCCGAGTAGCTGGGACTACAGGCATGCCCCACCATGCTCGGCTAATTTTGTATTTTTAGTAGAGACAGGGTTTCTTCATGTTGGTCAGGCTGGTCTCAAACTCCCAACGTCAGGTGATCCTCCTGCCTCTGCCTCCCAAAGTGCTGGGATTACAGGTGTAAGCCACCACACCCAGCCTATACTAATTTTTAATAGCAACCTCTGTTTTGATTAGTACACTTCTTGGGTACTAAGCTTACTGGGTGATGAAATTATCTGTACACCAAACCCCTATGTCACACAATTTACAAACCTGCACATGTACCTCCTGAACCTATAATAAAAGTTGGAAAAAAAAAAAAATTAATTCAGTTGTTGGTCAGGAGTGGTGGCTCACACCACTAATCCCAGGGCACTTTGGGAGGTTGAGAGAGGAGAATCACTTGAAGCCAGAAGTTTGAGACCAGGCTGAGAAACATAGCAAGACCACATCTCTAAAAAAAGAAAAAAAAAATTTTAAATTCAGTCTGGGAACAGTGGCTCATGCCTATAATCCCAGCACTTTCGGAGGCCAAGGCAGGAGGACTGCTTGAGGCCAGGAGTCCAAGATTGACCTGGGCAACATAGCAACACTTTGTCTCTCCCAAAAATAAAAAGAATTAGCCGGGCATGGCAGCAAGCACCTATAGTCCAAGCTACCTGAAAGGCTGAGGTGGGAGGCTTGAGTCCAGGAGGTTGAAGCTGCAGTGAGCTGTGATTATATCAATACACTCCAGCCTGGGCAACAGAGTGAGACGTAGTCTCTTTAAAAAAAAAAAAGAAAAAAAAAAAATTAGTTGTTAGCCCTACAGTGTTTTTGGTTGATTGCTTATGGTTTTCTGTGTAAAAGATCTTGTCAACTGAGACTATAGTTTTGCTTCTTTCTGTTATTCAGGTCTCTTATTTAATTTTCTTGCCTAACTATACTCAGTAGGATCTCCAGTACAATGTTTACTAGCAAACAACTTTGCCTTTTTCTTGACCTTACTAGAAAGCTTCAATATTTCACTATTAAGTACAATATTAACTATAAATTTTAGACTGAGAAAATTCCCTTTTATTCCTAATTGATAAAGACTTTTTATTGTAAATGAGTGTTAAAATTTGTCGAATGCTTTTTCTGTATGTACTGAAATGAACATACCTTCTATGTTTTCATCTTCATTCTGTTAAAATATGAATTAGACTGATTTTCAAATGTTAAACCAACTTTGCATTCCTGAGATAAATTTAAGTCATATACGTACACATAGAGCACAATATAAATGCCAGCAAACTTGATAACAACAGAAGAGCCCCTAACACTTGACTACAGGACTTCACCTCAGGCTTCACATTAAGTTCTCTAGGTACTTACACATCCATATGATGACCAGCACTCTGCAGTCCATCACCCATTTCTTTTTCTATGGCACTCCATTCACTAGGGAGTACAAGATAAAACCAAAAGCAACATGCATTAGAGATACAGAATAGTATTAAATGGACTCTTTTCAAAATTCTTGTCTAGCTAGCTTTAAAAGAATGTATAGTACCCATATTTGGGTTTATTTTCTATAACCCAAATATGCTATTTTCCCCTTAGGTTTAACAACTAAATGTAAGTGAAGGCTTCAAAAGTTGATACTTGCTGCTAAGTATAAGGTAAGTATCATACAAAACAGCTTCTGCTTATAGATAACATTCTCGTTAGGAGGCTGATTTAAATCATTTGTAAAGCTTTTAAAAAATATGGGTGCTAGCCCTACTCTTTATCTACTTGATCAGAAGCTGTGGGGGTAGAGGGAGACATGTACATTTTTAAACACTCCATGTATGGCTCTGATGAACACACCTGATTACACACCACTGTTCTAGAAGCTAACAGAAAAAAATACAACTGTATAGAAACAGTAGGTGTAGAGTTTTAATAATAATATGCATATTACACAAGAAAGCTACTAGAGCCACAGATCATTTTGTTGTCATTTCTGTGAAATGCATCACATTAAAAATCTTTTTATATAAGTTATATATGTTTATTAAACTGAGAAAACAAATCTGTAATTCCAAATGCCAAGAGATAACATAATTTGACACACCTTCTTCTAGTCTTTTTATTTACATAAAGTGGCTGAAATAATATGGTATATGCAAGTTTATATCATGCTGTTTTTAATAGTATTTTCCCATAATACTAAAATAATTTGTTCTAAACATCATTTTAAATGGCAACTCACCATCTTTTTAACCATTTTCCTGGCTATAAAGGTTGTTTCCAATTTTTCTGCTATTTAAAGAATGTATAATAAATATCTTCAATTCCAACATATCATAAAAAATAAAATAGTGTTATAGTCTTAGTATAGATAAAAACCATGTATCTTTTCCATAAAAAGTTAAAAAAAGAAACCACACACAAAATTTTGTATATAATTTCAGAGACTTCAGACAATCTAAAGTCCATCATCATCTCTTGGATCTAGAACTCAAACTAAAAAACCACCAGGGCCCCTCCTGCTCTAGTATTTTATAGCTCCATGAAAGGAAAAAAAGGAAAAGACTCCAGGAACGCCTGAGAGTCAAGATTTTGGACAGGAATGAAAAACATTATTAATTACAACAAAAAGAAAGGTTTACAGCTAAATGTAGTCACCCAATCTGGTGTTTATCAAGGATAAAGTCTCCAGTCCCAAATGGACTATGGAAATAGGCTCTCTTTGTTTATATTTCTGTATGAGACTTCGTTTAAACATAAGAGTTCCATGCTAAAAGAAAGGTTTGAAAATCAATGTCCTCATCTACCCTCAGAATTGAATAGACAGTAATGCCCAGAACTCTAACATGATTTACTCAGTCAGGCAGCTCATCAGAGTCAGAGCTGAGCCTAGAATCAACCTACAGCAGAGTCCTCTATCTACTAGTCCCAACTTGAGACACTTAACTTTTTTTGTCCTCTTAGTCAAAAGAGTTTTTCACCTCACTTACTATGCAACTAACTAAAAAATTAAAAGTACAGAATCATTAAACACAAGTACATCTTTGTGTCTTTGAGCTATGTAACAAGTTGGTATGCCTTTGCACATGGCTTTTTTGAAAGAAATTTGTTTGTATATTTTCCTAGAATCTCCCGAAAGGAACTGTAACACTGAATCTGGGAGAGACAGTTAACTTTTGGGTTGCTTCCATAAGGATTCACAACCTATGAATTAAGATGAATATTTTAAAATGTTCAATTTAACAGAACACATTTTAAGCTATTAGCTCCTGACTGCTTCCATCAGCTTTAAATGCGTAGTTATTGGTACTTAAAGCTCTTTCCCCTTCTTCTCTAAGTCTTCTGTAGAGGGAACCCCACCTATGTATTTAGTCCATTTCTGAACAGGTGGATCTGAAGGTTCCTGTCTGAGCACGAGTCCTGTAAGCCCCTATGGGGAACAGACCTTTTTTAGGCTTATTCTAGATTGGGTCAGGTGCTATAATAGGGGAAGGAGGCTGAAAAAGGCCTAGGGATATAAGAGCACAAAATAAACTCCCCTACTTAAAGGAACAGACAAACAAAACAAACACGCATTAGCAGCACCATGAACATACTACAAAATCTTCCCTGTTTCTTTTCTGTGAGACTAATTGCTGCTCATTTCTCACTTATATAACATTTGCCTCTTCTACTCACAGCTCAGTCTTTTTTCTTAGTCCATTCTCTCACTCCAACCTCCAATTTAACAAGCCATAGTTTTACAAAAATTACTTGAAGAATATATTGAAAAAATTTCAATTAAGAAACAAAGCTGATAAAAACTAGCTTTGTATTTCTTCCCCTCTCAAACTGCAAATCAAAGCACAAATTAAGATTTTTTTCCAATTATGTGACTCCTACACTTTTGAATTTTTTCATTACCCTTATAGGCCAGCAGCACTGAAAAGATAAAAACCATCTCCCACAAACAGGTGCTGCTAGGCAATCCTTCCCACATTCCTAAGTGATGCCTTCATCAGTGCTTCTCAAGCTGGGATGTTTCATCATAGATATTAGAAGGCATATGAAAGATATGGCACACTCTTTCTGAAGAATAAATTTTACTCAAACATAAGGGGAAAAATAAACTTTTAAAAATAAATATTAAAGTATCTGTGGACATTATATAAAATACAATATAGATTTTGCACGAATTGACAAAACTCAAGCCTTCAGAGAATTCCTGCATTCGGTACAGCTGCCAATGCCCTGTGAATTGGTGAAGGGAAGTAAAGGAGGTTTTGCAGTAGGACAAATTTAAGTCTTATCAGCGCCCCTCCTCCCAACCCCCTAAAAGAAAATTCTCTGCACTGTTTGAGACAGACTGCCCAATGTCATTCCCCTCAATCCTCACAACCACACAATTATGCAAACTTGTTCTCAAAGACACCTATTTCATGCAGCCTTCTACAACTCATCTCTCCCCTGCTTTAAGACAGCTCTGTGCCTTCCCTATCTTCTTCCTCTTCCATGCTCCTATCCCTCCCCTGTCCACTATCCCACCTCAGCCCCAGCCTCACCCTAAAAAACTCCTATTCCTCTTCAGAAATAACCACAGTTCATCTTTCTCCTCAGGGACTTTTTTCTTTTTAAATAATTTCAATTTTTATTTTAGACTCAGGGAGTACATGTACATGTGCAGGTTTGTTACATGTGTACATTGGCTGGTGCTGAGATTTTGGATACAAATGAGCCCATCACCCACATAGTAAGCCCAGTGCCCAATAGTTAGTTTCTCAATCCTTGTCCCCTCCCTCCTTCCCTGCTCTAGTAGTTCCCAGTGTCTGCTGTTGCCATCTTCACATTCATGAGTAGGGACTTTCTTAAAAGACTAATCAATAACTTGTCTTTCCTTCCTTAATCCTTTCCTCTTATTCCTAGGATCACTAGGACATAACATCATAACACGGAAGTTGCTTTCCAAATTCACACCAAAGATGTATTTACCCATTTTCCCCTTTCTCATCTAGACTCAATTTCTCTCTCTTTTTTTTTTTTTTGAGATGGAGTCTCACTCTGTCACCCAGGCTGGAGTGCAATGGCACAATCTCGGCTTACTGCAACCTCCGCCTCCCACGCTCAAGTGATTTTCCTGCCTCCGCCTCCAAGCAGTTGGAATTACAGGCACATGCTACCACGTTTGGCTAATTTTTGTATTTTTAGTAGAGATGAGGTTTCACCATGTTGGCCAGGCTGCTGTTGCACTCCTAACCTCAAGTGATCTGCCTGCCTTGGCCTCCCAAAGTTCTGGGATTATATGTGTAAGCCACCGTGCCCAGCCTAAACTCAGTTTCTCTACAGTATAACTCCAAGCCTTACTGAAATGTTCCCTTCACTTGCTTGACTTTGCATATTCCATGTTCCTCATGAATTTCTTGTCTGACCCCTGAATGGAGGTATTTTCTAAGACTTGGCCCTTGGGTCTCTTGTAGACTTGCTCTAACCCTTTAATATTATCACCTAACCCTATGTTTTAAAAAATCACTCTGTAACGACACACCTTGTATATACAACTCATATTCTTACTAGTTTCTTAAATTCCTAATCCAAATTTCTACCTGCTTAATAGAAATCTTTAGTTAGAATGCAATTTATCTACAACCGAACCCTTTAACTCATCCCTCAAACCCACCATTCCACCTACATTTTCTATCACAATCCTCCTAGGCACTCAACTGCCCTCAAATTAAATCTTGGTATCCTTAGCACCTACTATGGTAACAGGTGCTCAGTTACTGTGTGCTGAATGACTGAAAAAATCCATTGGTAAGTCTATCAGTTAGGCCTCCCTATTCTTCACTGGCATCTGCTCTAGTTCAGGTCTTGATTAAATGACCTCAACCACCTCTGGTCTCTCTGGCTTAGTTTTTGTGAAATGTTTTTATTTATTTAACTATTTCTATTTTTATTTTTTTGAGAGACAGAGTGTTGCTCTGTCACACGGGCTGGAGTATAGTGGTGTGATCACAGCTTGCTATAACCTCGAAGTCCTGGGCTCAAGTGATCAGCTCACCTTAGCTTCCCAAGTAGCTAGGACTACAGGAATGTACCAACATGCCTGACTAATTTTTTTTTGTAGAGATGGGGTCTTGCTATGTTGCCATGGCTTGTCTTGAACTCCTGGCCTCAAGAGATCCTCCTGCCTTGGCCTCCCAAAGTGCTGGGATTATAGGCATGAGCCACCACACCCAGCCTCATGAAATGTTTTAAATGCAAAGTGGTTTTCTAATAATATATTAAGCTAGCAAACAAAAAAACCCTGTACAATATTTATCATGTGACATTAATGCAAATAATTTTCTTTAAAGTTTGATTCAACCAGTTGAGCTTTTGTCCACCTGCCTCTCAAATTAATAAAAACAAGTTCATTTATTATTAACTATAATAAATGTGCTACCTTTGAGAATGTCTGGTTTATGTTAACTTTCTCCCCATGTCTCCTATGGGATATAATTTTTGTTTTTAAATAAGCATTGTTCCCAAGCTTAATTGGGTTCCAGTTTTAATAATACTAAAAACCAGAGATGACTCGTGCATAAACCTAAAAGCAATTAATGTTAAGTTAGACAGCATGAGGTAGACTTCAAAAAGTAGAATACTATTTGTCTTTCTTCCCATTATACTATTCTTCAATGTTTAACCAAATATTTTCATATATTCCTAGTCCTAGTTATGAAGTTTACATTTTTATAATATCAATAAACTTCTCTTAATTAAAAAAGTCATATAACCCTGATCTGTCTCAACCTGCATTTAATTTTAATGCATTAATGAACCAAAGACATATAGATAACCTACTACTCTAATAAATGAATTAAATTTAAATCTCTATCTCACATCTTACATTTAAATAGATTCCAGATGAATAAAAAATTTATGAAACCACAAAATGTAGAAGAAATGAGAATTTTTTTTCTCCACCTAGAACCCTCCTGAGCAAAAATTTTTTTTTATTTTTTGAGACAGACTCTCCCTCTGCTGTCCAGGCTGGAGTACACTAGTGCACCTCAGCTCACTGCAACCTTCATCTCCTGGGTTCCAGCGATTCTCCCACCTCAGTCTCCTGAGTAGCTGGGATTACAGGAGCCCATTTCCATGCCTGGCTAATGTTTGTATTTTTAGTAGAGGTGGGGTTTCACCATGTTGGCCAGGCTGGTATCCGCTAATTTTTGTATTGTTTGTAGAGATGGGGTTTCGTCATGTTGCCTAGGCTGGTCTCAAACTTCTGGACTCAAGCAATCTGCCCACTCAACCTCTCAAAAGTGTTGGGATTACAGGTGTGAGTCCCTATACCTGGCCTCCTCTTTCACTTTAAAGAAAGGAAAAATGCATTTGCTTGTATGTTAATGTGTTCCATTAATGGTGCTACTTTTTACTAGAAGGATACAAGAAATTAAGAAAATGATAGTTATGTCAGAGCAGAAAACCAGAATAGGTGGCAGAAGGGACGAGGAGACTTTTCTTCTTCTTCTTCTTCTTTTTTTTTTTAAGACGGGGTCTCACTTTGCTGCCCAGGCTGGAGTACGGTGGCACAATCACTGTTCATTATGGCCTCAACCTCCTGAGCTTAAGTGATCCTCCAACTCAGCCTTCCAAGTAGCTGGGACCACAGGTGCATGCCACCACACCCGGTTAATTTTTAAAATTTTTGGTAGAGATGGGGACTCACTATGTTGCCCAGGCTGGTCTTGAACTCCTGGCCTCAAGTCATCCTCCCGCTGTGGCTTCCCAAAGTCCTGGGATTACAAGCATGAGTCACCACACCTGTCTGAGACCTTTCACTGTATAAGCTTTTATTCCTTTTGAATTTTGCCTTACTTGAATATATGATCCAATCAAAAATATAAAATAAGCCATATTTTACATTGACTCAATCAAAAGGACTTGTAATGGAACATTTCCAAGGATATTTTTCTTATAAAAAGATCTAGATAATAACTTCTAAAATGTCACAATCAAAACAATGAACACATATGGAAATTCACAAAAGAAAAATGCTTCAATAATAACCAAAATATGCAAGTCATACAAACAAATATTCTAATTATCACTAATGTTGTCCTAAGACTGAAAAAGTCACTCTGCAAAAGCCTTTATAAATTTTAAAATGACAAAAAGAAAGAGAAAATCACTAATTCTGTAATTCAGTAATTTCCAATGGATTATTCTTAGGCATTCTGCCAAGAAAGCAAAAGGTCCCAACCGCTGCTTCAATCACAGTAGTTTATACTTTTTATCTGATCAATATATTGAAAATCCTCACTAATTTTTATTTAAAGAAAGCCTTTAAAATGAAAGCCTTGAAAACCACTACTGTAGGACATTATTTTAAAGAAATAATCTTCTCACGCTAGGCGCCATGGCTCACGCCTATAATCTCAGCATTTTGGAATGCCAAGGCAAGCAGATCACCTGAGGTCAGGGGTTCGAGACCAGCCCGATCAATATGGTGAAACCCCACCTCTACTAAAAATACAAAATTAGCCAGGTGTGGTGGCACATGTCTGTAATCCCAGCTACTTAGGAGGCTGAGGCAGAAAAATCACTTGAGCTGGGGGGCAGAGGTTGAGTGAGCCAAGATTGCACTATTGCACCACCCTGGATGAAAAGAGAGAAACTCCATCTCAAAAAATAAAAACAAACAAAAAATAATCTTCTCTCCAGACTCATGAATGTTCAAGAATTATTGTTTTAGTGCAAAAAAGCTAATTAAAGATAATTATTTATTTTTAAAGTTTGTATGATGCTTACCTGAAAACTCGCCCATAATTCCCATGTACTTTATATACACCATAGAGCCGATCTGCTACTCTCTGAAATAAATATTTAATAGAAATTGCTTTTAGGTCAAAGTTACATCCTCATCCCCTCCCCTAAAAAAAACCCAAAACCAAAAACCATCCTTAGTACAATAAATTTGGAAACAGAAAATAGAAAAATAGTAATCTCCAAAAATCCCATCCCCCTAAAACTAAAACCAGTGCTCTTGCCATATTTATCATATCTTGTACTTTTGTACTTCTTTTTAGGTAAAGTTTTTAATTACCGTTTTTAAATTGCTTATAGCATGAGTGGTAATATGCTTACCCATGAGGTTAATATTACCTTTAATAAATACCATTATAAATAGTTGCATAAAATTCCACTAAGTAGTGTATAAAATATATAAGCATTCCTTATATAATAATCTTGTTGGAATTTAGTTATTCCTAATTTTTCAGTATTATAAAAAGTTATCTCTGAGAATAAGTCTTTTTCCTTCAAATTGTTTCCTTATAATAAAATCCCCAAAGTGGAATTAACGAAGGAAAGGGATACAAATATTTTTAATTCTATTGAGATATAGCTTTATATATAAATGCTAAATACATGCACCACTAGGCTACTTTGTCAAAAGATAACTCCTTCTAATCAACACATTATTTTAATAACAGCAGAATTACAATTTACATCACTGAAATGAAATGTGTATTGTAAATTAAATGTGTACTGCCTGGCTATTCACAGAAATTTTACAAGTGAAAACAAAACCTCAATGTGGTAATTAATTTGCTTTACATTCCCCCAAATCATTATGAAAAAGAACTGGAAGACCAAAAACTCATCCTACAAAAAGCTCTAGAAAAAGCTTCTGGTATACAGTTTCTAAATATAAGCTCTAAGGATAAATTATCTCCCTGAGTCCTTACTTAAACACAAGTGTGAGGAATTAGGCATTCATGATAGAACAAATCAACCCTTTCAAGATCTCACCTGACAGTGACAGAAATGCCACTGCAGATACTTCAAGCAGGTGTATGAGGATCATAAAATGTTTTCCATCTATCCTTGGCCTGCTTTGAGGAAACACATATCCACTAGACCAGAGGTCTGCACACTACAGGTCTGCCACTTGTTTTGTAAATAGAGCCTCACTGGAGCACAGCCAGGCTCACAGTGGCGCTGAATAGATGCAACAGAAACCATTAAGCCAACCACGCTGAAAACACCTCCTTCCTATCTAGCCTTCAGAGAAAAGTACTGGCCCCTGCACTAGAATCAGCTTTCAGGACAAAGCTCATAGTCATTTCTACTTGAAACTCTTACTGGTTGTCTCCAGACCTCTAAACTAATTTCTCTAGGATGTCACTTCCTTCTTCTTATTTTAAGATGGAGTGTCACTCTGTCTCCCATGCTGGAGAGCAGTGGCATGATCTCAGCTAACCGCAACCCCTGCATCCTGGGTTCAAGCAATTATCCCACCTCAGCCCCGAGTAGCTGGGATTACAGGCGTGTGACACTATATCCAGCTAGTTTTTATATTTTTAGTAGAGACAGGGTTTCACCATGTTGGTCAGGCTGGTCTCCAACTCTTGACCTCAAGTGATCTGCCCGAATTACAGGTGTGAGCTACTGTGCCTGGCTCCCAATTATTTTTTGAGCGTTCTGTGCAGTGTTCAATTGTTTTTCTTTTTCTTTTTTTAAGTGGTTTCATCATCAAGTACGGTTGGGAAACACTGAGATAATAAAATTTAACAGGTTTTTTCCTGCAGGACTTTAAACCTCTAACACCACATATGAATCATGACTGCTCAAGAGAGATACGGTTTGCAGTAGGGAACATCTTACAGGGTTAGCATTCCAAAGAATACACGATGGAAAATGTCATTCTAGACCACTAATTTTCTAGGTCTCTGTAGTTTTAGATACCAAACCTCTTTCCTAAAAGCTGAGCATTCATCATCTACTAAGATATTAAGCATGGAAGAGAGGAAGAGAACTTGCTGAAAAAACACTTAAGAAAAACAAACTAGAAGCAATGTGAGTGCACAACGCAGATTTTCTGAATGTTTGTCCCCTATCTGCACCTCCCACAAGAACTACTGCCTAATTTGTCTGGGTAATTTCAAAGCAACCAAAGGTCTAGAAATTGTATCTCATTAATCCACAGACCTTTCTAATACTCAGTTCTTGCCTCTAGCCTAATAATTCTCATTGGCATCTTTTCTTTTATGAGAAGGCATCTTGTAATTTATTCAAAGAGTCCAGTGATACTCTGAACAGTTAAACTGCAGATCAAGACAATATAAGATCTTCAGAGGCCGGGCATGGTGGCTCACGCCTATAATCCCAGCACTTTGGGAGGCTGAGGAGGGCGGATCACCTGAGGTTGGGAGTTCGAGACCAGTCTGACCTACATGGAGAAACGCCATCTCTACTAAAAATACAAAATTAGCCGGGTGTGGTAGTACATGCCTGTAATCCCAGCTACTCGGGAGGCTGAGGCAGGAGAATCACTTGAACCCAGGAGGCAGAGGTTGCGGTGAGCCGAGATCGTGCCACTGCACTCCAGCCTGGGCAACAAAAGCAAAACTCCGTCTCAAAAAAAAAAAAAAAAAAAAAAAAAAAAAAAAAAAAAAAAAAAAAAAAAAAAAAAAAAAGGAAAGAAAAAAAGATCTTCAGAAGAATTTTTTCTTTTATTCAATTTCTTTTCTGTACTATCACGGAAATCTTGAAACATAAAAAAAGCACAAGCTGGGAATGGTGGCTCATACCTGTAATCCCAGCACTTTGGGAGGCCGAGGCGGGTGGATCATGAGGTCAAGAGATCGAGACCATCCTGGCTAACAAGTTGAAATCTCGTCTCTACTAAAAATACAAAAATTAGCTGGACGTGGTGGCACGTGCTTATAGTCCCAACTACTCGGGAGACTGAGGCAGGAGAATTGCTTCTTGGGAGGTAGAGGTTACAGTGAGCTGAGATCACACCACTGCACTCCAGCCTGGCAACAGAGTGAGACTCCATCTCAAACAAAACAAAACAAAGCAAAACAAAACAAAACAAAACAACACGAATAGAGAACAGAAGGATATACCTCTATTTCCCAACACCCAGCTTCAATAATTATTATATGGTCAATCTTGTGTCACTTAAAACTGCCCCCATGCTCCATTGCTCATCAGTGGACTCTTATTTTAAAAATTCCAGCCAGATGCGGGGGCTCACGCCTGTAATTCCAGAACTTTGGGAGGCTGAGGCAGATGGATCACAAGGTCAGTAGTTCAAGACCAGCCTGGCCAACATGGTGAAACCCTGTCTCTACTAAAAATACAAAAATTAGCCAGACGTGGTGGTGCACACCTATTACCCAGTTACTTGGGAGGCTGAGGCAGGAGAATCACTTGAACCTGGGAGGTGGAGGCTGCAGTGAGCCGAGATTACGCCACTGCACTCCAGCTTGGGCGACAGAGTTAGACTTCGTCTCAATAAAAAAAAAAATCCAGACAATATATTTCATTTCAAGAGGATTCCAGCCGGGTGCAGTGGCTCATGCCTTTAACCCCAGCCCTTTGGGAGGCCAAGGTGGGCAGATCACTTGAAGCCAGGAGTTTGAGACCAGCCTGGTTAACATGGTGAAACCCCATCTCTACTAAAAATATATAAATTAGCTGTGCATGGTGGTGCACGCTTGTAATCCCAGCTACCCAGGAGGCAGAGGTCACAGTGAGCTGAGAGTATGCCACCGCACTCCAGCCTGGTTGACAGAGCGAGATTGTGTCTCAAATAAAAAAAAAAAAAAAAAAAAAGAGGATTCCAGATGCCAATCAGCATAAAATGTGACCCTACCTATTAACTCAGTCTCTTTCAAAGCTTTGGCACAAGCATGTTCTAAGGTTCCTTCTAGGTTACCACAATGGACCAGAATGGATAGTACATTTTCCAGGTACATTAATTTACTGAAAAGTATTTTCCTCCATAGCTATTATAGCCAAACTATATGGTTAAGTATAATTATTATTCCTTGATTTCTAATATGGCAGACTATTATCCTACATTAGTTTATTTGGTAAAATTTAAGAGCACAGACACAGGATGGCCTAATATCTATAAACTACTTCATAGACCTTTAAAAAAAAAAAACCAAAAGAATAAGATATGTAGATCTAAAATCCTAAACTTATTTACATTCCAACACTGAAATGGTAGGCCTTTTGACAACATCCAAAACTACTATTCCATTACAAAAAATTCTCTTGAGTTGTTTATAATAGAAACCATTTCACATTTTTTTAAAAAGTGCAGTTTGGATGATGAACATATGAAATTCAAATGCAAAAATCAGTTACTCATAATAAATACCACCTATTACTTAAAAACATAAAGGTTAAATGAGAAGTACTTCCTTATAAATGTGCATCAAAAAGCTTTTGGGGATCACTTACAGCTCTGACTCGAAGAAGATGTGAGATGACAGACTGCAGTTCATCACTATAGTGCTTAAGGTCAGTAAATCTCCTGAAACAGGAAACAAATAAAACATCGTTTTTCAAATGAAAACAAGCAGTCAACAACTCAAAGAAAAAACAGTAGCTCCCAAGGATCACAAAACAAAACTGATTCTATTTAACCACACGCTGGCCTTAAACATTTACCTACTAATATAAATCTAGAAAACTCTAAAATAAAATGATACTTTCTTTTGACGTTTTGAAAGTCAAGATATCACACTCCGTAATTTACATCATGGAACTGAGATAGAGAAAAAAATCTGTTGGTATGAAAATTTACTCTGGAAATAAAAAACAGGAAAAAATTTGAGGAGCTAAAAGATATGTTATGGTGCAACCATAAACTCACTGTCTCTAACCTCAATCTTAATTCTGCTCGAGCAATTTGCTTCCCTCATCTAATAACTGCCATTTTCCATAAAGACCGAAAGCTTCTGATGTACCACCTGTCATTAACCAAACAACCAAGCTTCACAGATAGATAAAAGTCATCAATGGGAATGACCCCTACCCTTACCTCCTGTCATCAACTTACTCACTTTCCCTTATCTACATCATTTTTTCCCTCCCTCTCGGATTCCTTCCCATCAAACGCTCTAGATTCCATTCCAGCTACATCCCGTATTCCTAACTTCCCATCTCTATAAGCTTCTTCTAACTAGAATGTCAATTAACTCAGGTCTCTCTTAGATGAAAATACACATTCCCTTGACAACACACCCAGCTATTAACATCCTGTCAATATCTACCCCTTTTCTAGCCAAGCTTTCACAAGGCATCACTTCCTCAGCAATAACCACTTCTTCCATTCCCATTCACTGAACAGCCTATTAGATCTAGCTTCTGCCTCCAGCACCATATAGTAGGGAAATATTGTCTCTGCAAAGACAGACAAGGGGCTTTGACCTCAAAGTAACCAACTATTTTCATGTTGTAATATGCAGTGATCCATTTTAGTTCTCCTCTTACTTGATCCTCTTGGCAATGCAACAGCTAACATCACCCTCCTTTTCAAAAATCTGTTTCCCTGCCAGTGTTATTTTCTCATGGCTTTCCTCTTATTTTACTCTGGTCACTTCTGAAGTTTCTTTTGTAGTACTCACTTCCTTCATCCATATCTTACATCTCCAACTGCAGTGTGCAAAACATTCCCGAAATGTTCCTTAAAAACACTACTGATGGTCTCTTAGAAGGATGTGAATAAATCAAGGTCCTTGTGGCACTCAGGAATGAGTTTTATAGCTCATCCACAGGTCACACGCTGGTAATCCTCAGGTTACACTTTATTTTTCTTTCCTTCTTTTTTTTTATAGAGGCAGGGCACTCTGTTACCCAAGCTGGAGTGCAGTGGCTTGATCCTAGCTCACTGCAGCCGCAGATCCACCTGCCTCAGCCGCCCAAATAGCTAAGACTACAGGTGCACATCACCACGCCCAGCTAACCTTAGGTGGTTATACTTTGAAAACACCCTTGAAGAATGCCAGAGTGCTGGAATTCTTCAAAGTTCAGCCCTATGTCCTCAGCCATCTTCCAATCAATCTCTCAATTTATACATTCCTATGTGACTTGTCATTCACAAAGCTTCACAATTATGATCTACATATTGCTAAATTCCAAATTTCTACCAACAATCCAAATCTAACTCCAGATATATAAAACCAATTGATTTAAAAGACATTTGTACTTGCTTACAGAGCCAAAGGTCAACCTACCTTCCACTACTCCTCAAAATCTCTTTCCCTTGTGCTCCTTTGCACTCTAAAGAATGAAACCTGAGTGACATCTGTATTTCCTTCTCCTCTCCTTTACCCCATACATGCCACTAATTGCATAGTCTGTTGACTATATCTCCTAAACACTGCCCCAATCAACTCACTTTTCTCTGGCCTCTCTGCCACTGCCCTAAATTCAGATTAGCATCATCATTTCTCACCAGTCCTTCTGACTGGCCTCCTAGCCCACTCCCACACTTCTCTAATCTACTGTCCACTCTGCTTAGATGATCTTTTAAAGTCCAAATCTGTTTCAACTCCTTGCTTTTAAGCAGCTTTCTGCTGCAAAGGTTATCCACTGATCCTGAGACCAAGTCCAAATTCTGTAATGTGGCTTAAAAAACTTTTCACAGACCTGTGGTTCATTTAAATAAAGAGCCAGTGGTGAGGTTGAGGACATCAAATCATTAGATAAAATATTTAACCACTCTTACTCCCCCAAGGCAGTGTTTTTCAGCAAGGAAAATAATTCAGAGATAAAATAGCTGGCAAGATTGACTCCAAATTAAGTGGAGTACAAATCTGCCTTTTTCTCTCCAAGATGGAAGGTGGAAAATGTACTCTTGGATCTCACTTGCATTTGTAGGGTAAAACTCTGAAGGAATATAAACCTAAAAACTAACAAAGTGTTAATCTCTGGGGAGGGGAAATGGACAGACAGGGATAGGACTGAGACTTTTCACTGTAGAACTTTTCCATACCTATCAATCTACATATATATCTACATATATATCTACATATATATATATAAAATCTTAGATAATGTGAGCTGCTTTCTTTATGTAGAGCCAGTTACAACTGAGCTGGTATAATTTTCCCTTAGAAGTTTTATGATTTGAATTTAAGTTTCAAGAGGCTAATACTTTGTTCAACTCTTTGACCAGATCTTCTTGTGCTGGGTTGCAGGAGCCAGAAATTCTGAAAGATCAGGTCTTCTGGAGCTTCTCCAGAACTGATTAGATCACCTAAAAACGTTTGTCAGCTTCCACACTCTGGATCTGGCATGACTGAAAAATTCTTAGCGGTCATATTTGGATGTGAGAAATGTATAAGAATATAAACAGTAAGCCTCAGAACACTTAAATTAGGTGAAGCAGAGGTTTCTGGAGTTAAAAGGTCCTATCACCTTTGGTCACAGAACATATAAGGCACATTATAGTTTCTCTGTTTGATTAATCGAGTGGCACAATCTCTTGTGGGGGGAGAGGGGTGACAACACAGAAATCATCCCCAGGTGATCACATCACCAGAAAGTCAGGGCTAAAAGATTCTAAACACCTAGGAGACAGAGAAAGATGTGCACCTTCAAAAAAAAAAAAAATCACAAGACCTAAAGGCGAAGAGCGAAAAATTCATTAAGTTTTAGTTAACAATGTATGTTTAAGAAATAAAGAAATGAATTTTCTGAAAATGAGGGTATAACTTCCTAGCCCAAGTCAAAATCTAGAATGTCTGCATATTAAAATGAGGAATTTTATCATAAATGATTAGGTGTTCTTAGAGAAGACTAAAAATCATATATAATGTCAGAAAGACGCAGTTTCACTTGAAAGCAAGGAGTTTAAAAAGACAGTCCATATTAGAAAGATGGTGACATAAAATTCCCCTCCTGAAATACTAAATATCTATAATTGCTGTTTTGGAGGCATGCAAAACTGAACATGTAAATTCAGACTCTGATATGACTATAGTTTGAGGTTGTCTATATCCAAACCCAATATATCCTATGGCCTGAATCAGCCATATTTTCTATTCTCCTCAAAATACACCTATTGCCATTACAGGTTTTATGTTTTCCTTTATTTTCCATATTCTCTTTATTTTTTTTGAGATGGGGCCTAGCTCTGTTGCCCTGCCTGGAGTAGAGTGGCACGATCTCAGCTCACTGCAACCTCTGCCTCCTGGGTTCAAGTGATCTCAACCTCCCGGGCAGATGGTATTACAGGCATGAGCCACCACACCTGTTTAATTTTTGTATTTTTAGTAGAGAAGGGGATTCACCATGTCGGTCAGGCTGGTCCCAAACTCCTGACCTCAAGTGATTTCCCACTTTGGCCTCCCAAAGTGCTGGGATTACAGGTTTGAGCTGCCATGCCCTGCCTTATTCTCCATATTCTTTAACATACTTTTAGTAAGTAAGCCTGGACAGGTGCCTCTCCTAATCAGATCTCACCAATTACTCAAGACTTATGTTGAAAAGACCCTACATCAAGGCTTTTTGAGAATACTTCTCTTCAATTTCAAAGGCAAAAACATGGCCGGGTGCAGTGGCTCACACCTGTAATTCCAGCACTTTGGAAGGCCAAGGTGGGAGGATCACTTGGGACCAGCCTGAGCTGGTAAGACCCTGTCTGTACAAAAAATCAGCCAGGACAGGTGGATAACCTGAGGTCAGGAGTTTAAGACCACAACCAGCTAATTTTTTAATTTCACCTGGCCAACATGGTGAAATCCTGTCTTTACTAAAAACACAAAAATTAGCTGGGCATGATAGCAGGTGCCTGTAATCCCAGCTACTTGGGAGACTGAGGCAGGGAGAGTTGCTTGAACCCAAGAGGCGGAAGTGAGGTTGAGTGAGCCAAGATTGCGCCACTGCACTCCAGCCTGGGCGAGAGCGAGACTCCATCTCAAACACAAAACAAAACAAAAACAAAACAGCCAGACGTGGTGGTGCATGCCTACAGCCCCAGCTACTTGGGAGGCTGAGGTGGGAGGATTATTTGAGACTGGGAGGTCAAGGCTGCAGTGAGCTGAGATCATGACATTGCACTCCAGCCTGGGTGACAGAGCGAGACCTCATCTTAAAAACAACAAAGGCAAAACACAGCTTGGGGTATAACTTATCTATTTTATATGGCTTTCCCCCTCTTTTTTTAGACAGAGTCTCACTCTGTCACCCAGGCTGGAGTGCAGTGGCATAATCTCGGCTCACTGCAGCCTCCACCCCCCGGGTTCAAGTCATTCTCATGCCTTAGGCCCTCAAGCAGCTGGGATTAAAGGAACATGCCACGATGCCTGGCTAATTTTTGTAGTTTTAGCAGAGACAGGGTTTCACTATGTTGGCCAGGCTGGTCTTGAATTCCTTGCCTCAAGTGATCCACCCACCTTGGCCTCCCAAAGTGCTGGGATTACAGACGTGAGCCACTATGCCTGGCCTTAGATTTCATATTTGCATATGGCTATAGTTTTCTCTACCCTAGTGTACTGAAAGCATATCAAGCCATACAGATTGTCTTACGCTTCTTTACAATTTGTGCAACTATTATCTAAGACAAAGCCCTGAAAGAAAATAAACTCTGGTAGCCTAAGTGACTGTTACAAATCATAAATGACAGTCCACTCCCCAACCTCCTCTTCTAGTTTCTACACTTTGGGTCTTGTCTCCCTATCTGTAAGCATTTTTTTATTTTTTTTGAGACAGTCACCCAGGCTGGAGTGCAGTAGTGTGATCTCAGCTCACTGCAACCTCCGCCTCCCAGGTTCAAGTGATTCTGCTGCCTCAGCCTCCTGAGAAGCTGGGAATACACGTGCGTGCCACCACACCCACCTAATTTTTGTATTTTTAGTAGAGACAGGGTTTCACCATGTTGGTCAGGCTGGTCTCAAACTCCTGACCTCGTGATCCACCAGCCTCAGCCTCCCAAAGTGCTAAGATTACAGGTGTGAGCCACCATGCCCGGCCTCTATAAGCATTCTTAATATAATGTACCTTGAGGTCCTTGAAGAAAACTCAGTATATAAATTTCTCTCTATCCATACTTCCTGTCCTAAACTCAATATAAGAAAGTGATATAACCTGATGTTTGGAAACTCGAAGAATAACCTGAACAAATCATAACCTCAATTATCTAATGGCTTTCTTTTAAAAGAAAAAACCTATCACTTTATAAATGATTTAACTGAAGTCACATAGATTTTTTCAGCCAAGATAAACTGGCCACATTAGATGAAACTTCTACTATGCAATGTAACACAGTACATGATTGGTTAGTATTGCTTATTTCTACTAGAGACAGATTTTTAAAAGAATAGACTACTTACATGATCTGGTCAGTTTACCACGTAGATTTTACTTAGTGGGTTTAGTTATTTGAAACAATAAAGATGCTCAATAAATGGAGATAGACCTTGGGCACATCTCTTTTAAGAAAACTATAAAAGCCAGGCAGTGGCATGCACCTGTAGTTCCAGTGAGGCTGAGGTGGAGGATTGTTGAGCCCAACAGTTCCAGACCAGCCTAAGCAACACAGTGAGACCTCATCTCAAAAATGTGTGTGTGTGTGTGTGTGTGTGTGTGTGTGTGTGTGTTTATGGAGTTTTGTCATGTTGGCCAGGCTGGTCTCGAACTCCTGACCTTAAATGATCCACCCACCTTGTCCTCCCAAAGTGCTGGGATTACAGGTGTGGGCCACCGCAGCTGGCCATCAGATTCTTAATATGTAGAATAATAGACTATTATTAAAATAATTTATATTATTAAAATAGTTATTTCCTAAAATTTAGAAAACCAGAAAGACTGTTTCAGAGGGATTACCAAAATGATTCTTCTAGTACTTTCTTCATTCATGTTTATCTTTCCCCAAACTATTATACTGGAATCCAATATGCAAAGAAGTGCATTTGCAGAGTACCTAAGGCCACATAAAAGTAGAAGACTGAAGGTCCTCCCACTTACTGCTATTAATAGTCTTGTTTGGGGAAAGATAAACATGAATGAAGCAGGTACTAGAAGAATCATTTTGGTAATCCCTCTAAAACAATCTTTCTGGTTTTCTGAATTTTAGGAAATAACAAGAATTTCAGTAACATAAATTATTTTAATAATAATATAAATAATAATCTATTGGAACAGCTAGATCTAGAACATAGATTCTACATATTAAGAATCTGATGGCCAGGCGCAGTGGCTCACATCTGTAATCCCAGCACTTTGGGAGGCCAAGGTGGGCGGATCACCTGAGGTCAGGAGTTCAAGACCAGCCTGGTCAACATGGCAAAACCCCGTCTCTACTAAAAATACAAAAATTAGCCAGGCGTGGTGGCGCATGCCTGTAGTCTCAATTATTTGGGAGGCTGAGGCAGGAGAATTACTTGAACCCGGGAGGCGGAGGTTGCAGTGAGCTGAGATCATACCACTGCACTCCAGCATGGGTGACAGAGCAAGAGTCCTTCTCAAAAAAAAAAAAAAAAGAATCTGATATAACAGTGACCAATATACGCACTTATCTAGAATTTAAGACAAACAAATCTTATTACTAATTATACAGCAATTGCATACTTTAAGAAGAACACTGGCCGGGCACCATGGCTCACACCAATAATCCCAGCACTTAGGGAGGCTGAGGCAGGTGGATCACGAGGTCAGGAGATCAAGACCATCCTGGCTAACATGGTGAAACCCCATCTCTACTGAAAATATAAAAAATTAGCCAGGTATGGCAGCAGGTGGCTGTAGTTCCAGCTACTCGGAAGGTTGAGGCAGCAGAATCGCTTGAATCCAGGAGGTGGAGGTTGCAGTGAGCCAAGATTGTGTCACTGCACTCTAGCCTGGGAGACAGAGTAAGATTCTATCTCAAAAAAAAAAAAGAAGAAGAACGTGAACATATAAGGGCAAAATACTGCCTTGGTTAACATTATTGGTCATATTAAAATTCTATACACAAAATGGATAGTAAATAAAATTCAGCAGTTCAGAAAACCTGGCTGGGTCAGAAAAGGGAAGAAAAGCATTCAATTGACAAAATATTTTTCATTCAACTGAAAAATATTAATTGACAAAATATCAGTATTAATTAAAAAAAAAAGTATCTACATGATTCTCTAGTGATGTACAGCCAACAAAGTCATCAACTTAGCTTATTAAGTTTTCCAGAGCTTTTTTTGAGGGTGATTTATAATTTCAGTCCTTAATCTAGAGAACACCTCTTATATGCCATACATGTTAGTACAATACTTATAAAAACTTCAATGGAATCTTAAATGCAAATTAAGTGAAAGAAGCCAGTTTCAATGCTCACATACTGTATGATGTGACACTCTAAACAACAATAAAAAAACACTATGGTGATAGTAAAAAGATCAGTGGTTTCCAGGGCTGTAGGGAGGAGATGAACAGGTGCAGCAGAGAGGACTTTTAGGACAGTAATACTACTCTGTATGAAACGATAATGGTGGAAACATGTCATTAATCCAGTTGTCCAAACTCAAAAACTGCCCAACACCAAGAATGAACCCTAATGTAAATGATGGTCTTTGCTGATAATGCTGTGTCAGTGTAGGTTCACCAACTGTAACAAACACAGCTCTCTGGTGTGGGATGCTGACAGTTAGGGAGGCTGCAGCAGGTCAGTGGGGACGGGTGTGGAGAGAAGGTATATGGGAATTCTCTGTATATTACGCTCAATTTTGCTAACTCTACTAAACCTATAACTGCTCTAAAAAAATCGTCTATTAAAAAAAAAACAAGACTGGGCATGGAGGCTCACACCTGTAATCCTAGCACTCTGGGAGGCCAAGTGGGTGGATGGCTTGATGTCAGGAGTTACAGACCAGCCTGGCTAACACGGCGAAACCCCGTCTCTATTAAAATAAGAAAATTAGCTGGGCGTTGTAGGTGTCTGTAGTCCCAGTTATTTGGGAGGCTGAGGCACGAGAATCGCTTGAACCCAAGAGGTGGAGGTGGCAGTGAGCCAGGATCGTGCCACTATACTCCAGCCTGGGCAACAGAGCAAGACTCTCTCTCTCAAAAAAAAAAAAATCAATTTACCATCACAAGCTCCTAATTATCAAAACTGAAAAAATCATTTATATTTTATATTCAAATTTTATATTAAAAATCAGAGGCTTTATTGCTAATATGTTATGGTTTGTAAAGTCAGGTGTAAGAGTTCATCAGAATATGCAGGCCTCGCCTTTGTCTGGTAAGAATTTACAAAATGTAGAAATTAGTGCTGAATGATTCACTAGAGAAATTCTAACAGACCTCACAAATTTGATCCTCTAAAACAAGAGAGCCTCATCTACCTAAGCACATGTCAAACTAAAAAACTCCTCTAACCAAACCAAATTGCTAAGTAAAGGCCTGTATAATGTAGTTTAAATTATTCAACAAATTTAAAGAGTAAGCAAAAACAAAATCTTAAATACATAGGTCCCACCCTATGTGAAGTAATATCTGAATACACTGGCTTCTTTTAACATGGAAATGCTCTCAAAAACACTAACTGATATTAATAAAATCAAGTATTTGTTATATACCTTCATGAAATTATTATGCTAGTATACATTTACCTATCAAGTTTTCTTGGTATACAAACTAGATGGTTCACTACTAAGTGTATGTAAAAAGTATATAATTTTCTTATCTTGGGCAGTGCATGTTTAATAAGCAAAACCATATAAGGAAAACTATAAAATTAAAATTACGTTTCTCATTTTTCTGATACCTGTAACAACTTAATAAACCCTTCTAGAAAAAAACAATGGTTTAATTTTACCAAACTTCAGTCACATTCATACACCCAATCAAGTTGTCAAATTTCAAATTCATTTTAGACTTTAAAAGAATTTCACTAAATGTGAATATGTAAAATATTTAGCAAATAAAGTGCATACATTCAGAAATGAAAAATTACATAGATTGATAGGCACCATTCAAAACAACATTGTAACTGTTATTAAAACAAAACCTTACTTGTCTGGGTTTTTCACTCTGAATGTTGCATTAAGCGCTTTTAACCTGGAGTCTGCCTGGAAAAAATAATTTGTTCACTTAATACAATTACATTTCAGGGTATAAAATTCAAACAGTTTTACTTTCCCTTTAGAATTAAGATGCTCAAGCACAGTTTTCTTCATATCAATTGTAAACACATTAAAAATGCCTAAAAAAAGCTTAGTAATCATTTTTGAAAACATTACAAAAACATTATAAAATAGACTGAATACATGGCAATCAAAGGTACCAAAGTAAAACAACTATAAACACCAACCAATACATGAACAGGCATATAGCACGGCATTAGAATTTGGAAGACATCATGTGAAAACAGTTTTACCTTTTCTCTAAGCCAAGAAAAGCAATGATCTGTATATATAAACTAAATGAAACTACTGCTTTAATGGCCAGGCATGGTGGCTCACGCCTGTAATCCCAGCACTTTGGGAAGCCGAGGCAGGAGGATCACTTGAGGTCAAGAGTTTGAGATCAGCTTGGCCAATATGGTGAAAATATGTCTCTACTAAAAACACAAAAAAATTAGCTGAGTGTGGTGGCATGTGCCTGTAATTCCAGCTACTCGGGAGGCTGAGACAGAAGAATCACCTGAACCTGGGAGGCAGAGGTTGCAGTGAGCCAAGATCATGCCACTACACTCCAGCCTGGGTGACAGAGTGAGACTCCATCTCAAAAAAGAAACTACTGCTTTAGAGTCTGCACCTACTGAGGATAGCTCTCAGATGGAATCTAAACCAAATGTAAAATGGTTTTTCTCATTTTCACAATCTATATTTTAGAAGCAAAAATACAGAAATACATTAAATAATAAAACAAGCTAGATGACAGAAATTATTTTCTAGCTACCAGAAAATGTTGTAAGACAACACAACTTTTTAACTATTTTCTTCACTTATTTCTAGATAATTACTCTCAAAGAAGGAACAGAGGGATAAACACTAAATAATAATTTCATTGCATAAAATTTACATGTTAAGTCCTATCCTAAATTCTCATTAAAAAAAAAGACAATCAAACAACTTTTCTCATCAAAGTATAAGAACTATAGGGTTCATAAAAGGTAGCTCAATCAGGAATCAATTTCAAAACGTGGTCTGGTTTTGAAAATTCCACCTTAAAAATTTTACATTATTATAACGTCCAACCCATAATTATAAATACTGTTAATGAATAAACAAACTAAACAAAAGTATTACTAATGTTTTCCAGATTACTTGGCTAAGAAAATAAAAACAAATACAACAAAGACACTACTCACAAGTTCAGCCTCCTATAACTCCAGACAAAAAGAGATTTAAAGAGCTATCTAAAGAATATTTAAAATAGCTTATTTTGATTTTAGGGAATTCTCTTATGGAATTCTCCTATTTCTAAAATCAATATTTCACAAATGCTTGACCTTTCTTACATCTCAAGAACAAATGAGCTAATATACAGAAAAGTTCTTATACATAAAAACGCCTGTGAATTAAGGCATATATGAAAAATCACTAAAAACTAAAGGATCTCATGTTTATGACTTCAGTCATATGCAAAATTATTCTTTAAATGAGGATAAAACTACATTAAAGACTAAGAAAAAAAATTCATTTGTATCTTTTCTTGAATCTCACACTTTTTAACATCAGCAATTTATTTTTTACTTTTAAAGTCACCAATTTACCAATTTAGAAGTCATACATATGTAAAAACGTCACCATTCTAACCTTTGCTTACCAAATGTTTTGTCAGATCAGGTCCATCTCCACACCCAACTCAATTTGCTCATTTCACGAGATTCCATAAAAAATGGGCCTGAAATGTCACCAAACCAGAAATTTTTCCCAAAAGCTGGATCTCCTGGACTGTTCCAAATCTGACAGGTTATCACCCATCTAATCAGATTCCCCATTCAACAGCTAAAGATGCCCCTTCATTCATTATTGTTTCCTACGATCCTATTTTACTTCCTTTAAAACAGCATTATCTGAAATCATCTTGTGCACTTGATTCTTGGCTGTCCATTAATATAAGAGCCACAAAAAGGCACAGTGTGAAGGTGGACCCTGGACTGCAAAAAGGCTGCTGTGTCAACACTTTAACCTGCTTTATCTTCCCCCACACATTACATAGCAAAGCATATCCAGCCTGGGCCTCCCTCTCAAGGCACATTCCTCTTCCTTAGCCTCCTGGTGACTCCACTGCAGGTTTATCAACACTAATGTCTCAGCTCAAATGTAAGCTTTTCAAAGAAGGGTGACCAGGTGGGCCAGTTTGCCCAGGACAGTCCTGGTTTACAACTGTTGTTCTAGTCTTAAATATCCCTATTTCCTCTCTAATGGGGTCCCATTTGGATAATAAACTTTATGGTCACCTATCTTAGTGTAACCCCTGAAAAATAATCCCCACTGTTACATTCCTTAACAAGGATGATGCTTTATTTCCTTTATACCACTTATCACTATTTTAATCTTGTTTTTTATTTAAATGCTAACTTAATGTCTTTGACCACTAAAATACAAGCTCCACAATAACACAGAGCTTATGAATATTTCCAGCATTTACTACTGTATCCACAACACTCAGAAGAGTACCTCATACTGTAGGCACCAGCATTTGGAATCTCCACACTGGATCTCTCAGAGTTCCTGTGCAATAAAGAGATTAACAGAGATCCTAACTAAGGGCCCAGACCTTGGCTCCGGCAGCCCCTGCTCTAAGGAAGAGGCAGGGTCTCGGGTTCTTATGAATCAGCCTAAATTCATTTAAGGATTGAGTATTTAGTAACATACTTTCATGACTATGTTAACTGAGTTAAAATGTTACTTTTATACTAAAGCAACTAGTTTATATGTTCATTACTTTAGGTATAAACCCTGTGCTCTTCTTTCACTGAATTAAGTAAATGAGTATTTATATTTTTCTGTATTTATTTTTAAATAGATACAGAGTCTTGCTATGTTGCCCAGTCTAGTCTCAAACTCCTGGGCTCAACTATCTTCCTGCTTCAGCTTCCTAAGTAGCTGGGACTATAGGAACACCACCAAGCCCAGCTTGAGTATTTATATAAATACCCACCCCTCAAAAAAGAAGAAATGCCAATAACCAGTAATGATGAAAAAATTGGTTGCTCATGCTTATGTTAAATAGACCATAGATAAAAGGAAACTAAATTTTATGATTATCCTGCTGGGTGTAATAATCACTCTCAAAAATTTTAAGAAAATATTAATCTAGTAGGCCAAAACTACCCATTAAATTAAATGTGCCTGAGAAAAGGAAAATTAAAGTAAGATAACATTTCTATTTGAGGGTAACAATCCAAGAGCCAAAGTCAAATATTCTTCTAAAATATGAATATTTGGTCTGATTCAGAATGACCCCATTTTCACAAAAATAAAGCTTTCAACACTTCCTTTAACAATCATCTCTGCATATGTTAATTACTAATTAATAAGCAAGAAGAGGTAATATGAGATGGTAATTAAGGAGGGCTTTGAGTTAGTCTTGGATTCAGCCTCTATCATTTGTAATTATGTGACCATGGCTAAGTCACGTTCTAGAGTTCCTCATCTAAAAATGGGAATATCAACTCATCTCAAAGTTACTAAGGCAATATTCAGCAAAGCAAAATACAGTATAATTATAGTATAGTGCTTAGCACATAGTAAGCATACATGATGATCGTAATACTAAGAAACTGCTTTAGATTCTAAAAAGGTTTTCTTTTTTACCATTTTTGACAATCTTTCTAAAATTATCTTCCTAAAAATAGTTTTCTTTACCACCTTATAGCAATAGTTGTCAAGTTTTAGGCTAATGGGATTAAGTATGTCTGGGATGAATTCAGTATTTTGAACAAACAATTACGTCAATTGAGTTACATGCAGTTCATTGATCACACTGAATTAAGAGAACACAAGCAAAATTCTACTTTTTCTTGAGGCCTCCAGGTAACTATTATAAACAACTAAGACTGAAACCATCTATGACACAGTAAAGCCCCAGGGGTTACAGGTGGGTATGGATTTTGCCTCATGCCAAATGTACCCAGACTGCAATGTATGACTCACATACCACAGCCACCTCCTTTTCTGCTATCAGGCTGTCAATTGTCCATTATTGTCACAATGTGCCTGTCTCCACTCACTTTTTACTCTTCCGCTAAAATATGTTGTAACCTAAGAAACAGCGAAGTTTGTCTGAATAGCTATAATAAAATTAATGGGTCCTCTCCAGGAAGACCAAAGTATAGTAGAAAAGTATAGCAGGAAGCCATGTTACATCCCCTTGAACATCTCAGAAATCAGTTTTGCTTAAATCCCAGATTTCAACTGTGATCAGGTTAGCTGTAACTGCCAAGTATATGACCTCCAGATATGTAAAACGTGACACACTCATTCTCTCTCTCTTTACACACACACACACACACACACACACACACACATTTGTATGATGTACACATGTACATGAGGCTATGCAAAAAGGTACCATTTCCCTAACAGAAGGAAGGACTTAAAACAAGAAACATCCACAACAAAATAAGGAATACAGACAGAAACATGGGTATCTGAATTCTCTCCATCAATTTTATTTCTGGCTCACTTCATTACAAGTCTGATGTTTTGAATTATTAATACTGAATTTAATATTGCCTTTCAAATACTTTTTAAAAGTACAATATATAAGGCTCCCCCCAAATGAAACATTGTATCTAAATACTTAAATAGCACTCCCACATAAGATTCAAGGCACCTGGTAAATAGCAATTTTATAATGAAGGAGGAACTCAAGAGTTCTCAGAATCACTAAAGTTATGGTCAAAAACTGGGTTCAAGGACAAAACTAGGTAACTTTTAACTACAGTAATGACAATGAGTGGAATTTTAAAAATTTTATTATATAAAGAGAATTCACTATAACAACTGTATTTTAATCTTTTCCTTATTGTTAGCTTTTAACAGATCTTAAACTATTTTTCAGAAAACCCTATCTAAACATAAATCAGTTTTTAAAGTTCCAAGTTGTTTCAAATCCATCCTTAAACAAAAATTCTACCATTCCCTCTGAGTGTCATAAAGTGATGAATTACAGCCAAGAAAATTCTAATTGTTTCAGTATATCTGTTAACAAAATATGTATAGATGGGCACAGTAAAACTAGCACTCTGGGAGGCTGAGGTAAGAGAATCAATTGAGCCCAAGAGTTTGAAACTAGCCTGGGCAACATAGTGAGACCTCATCTCTACACAAGAAAAATTTTTAAATTAGCCAGGTATGGTGGCAAGCATCTGCAGTCCTAGATACTTGGGAGGCCGAGGGAGGCACATCGTTTGAGTCCAAGAGTTCAAGGCTTCAGTGAGCCATGATCTGACACTGCCTGGGTGTCAGAGCAAGACTCTGACTCAAAATCATAAAATCTCCAAAATATTTATAAATTCAGTTTATGACAGAATTAGTTTATCATATTTTCTTAGCAGAAAAAAAAAATTTCTCTTTCTAGTTTGTTTTGTGCAAAATTTCAAATATCTATCTGCCAGTGCATGAGAAGTGTTTTTTAAATTACTGTAAAATAATTTTCTTCTTCTTGTCTGGACATATTAAACTTTTGGTACTGTATTATCATGTGAGTCATTTAACAATTTATATTATGTTATATATCAATTTATATTCTATTAGTCTACTTATTTATTTTCAGTTTACACCAGAGACAAAAACTTTTACAAGTTTATAATAACCTTTGTTATATTTCTTTTAAGGAAGATATAAAGAGCAGCATAGAATTAGGGTGTCCGGCTCACCACCACTATGCTCCTCGATTTCCAGATAACAGTCTCATTCCCAAACACTAATTCTAGTGAGTAAATTTAAAAAGCTGTTATAAAAACTAAATAATCCTGTATCACTAATGGATAAAACTAACTTACAACTATTTCAAAATGACTCCTTTGTCCCCATTTCAAACTGGCCACCATGTCTCAACAGACAGAAGCAGCATGACAGAGGGCTTATCTTTTAGTCTAATAAGTTTGGACTCTTTCATATTTGATAGAGTGAGCAATTGCCGGGGGCAGGGATATGAGTGGAAACAGGACAGAAGAAAAAGGAGCAAAGTATAATATGAGTACACTGGGGAAAATCTACAACTTGCATTTAAATTATGCTTCTTTACTGTAAACACTAATTAAAAAAAAACAAAATAAATTACTGTTTCAAAATGTTCTTTCCCTATAGTATTAAATTAATAAATCTGTCCATTATAGTCTCATTAGTAACTAAAATTACACACATCAAAAGTGAATTGTAGTGTTTCTTTGAAAACCTTACTAATGATATTTATTGTAAAGATGACTTCCAGCGTTCATTTATTCAATAAACACCAAGTTCCTATTGAGTGCATGGCACTATGCTGGAAACTGTAAAGAAACACGGCAAATTATTTCATAGAAATATTCTTACCTTCAGTTGAAACCCAGTTTCATTCACAGTCTCCTTCCAGTTACCTTCCTAAAAATTGAAGTTAATTTTAGAGATCATCATTGAAAAGCAAATATTCCAAATTAAATTCCTATCATTCTGTTCTTACTTCAGCAAGAATGGGAGAGAGAGGCTTAAAAAAATTTCTTTTCACTTCAAAATTAAATATTCAATCCAACTTCTAAAAGATTACCAAAAGGTGAACCCAAGATTTTACAGATCTGGGCTTCAAAATACTAAAGACAAATTTTAATATTATTTAAGTGATACCAAAAATACCATCATCAGTATCTTCAAACAGAAAAATGTTACCCAAAAGAATGACATAATCCAATAATTAGAAATTCATAAAAAATAAATTGCATATAAATTAACGAAAGGAACCTTAAAGTAAGCATTCTACAATTTTTTTAAGAAACCAAAATTAAATGAATATTTTACTAAGACTAAATAAAAGAAAAATACCTGTGTTAAAAATAGGTAGAAAATTTTGTCTCTACAAAGAATGGGATGTGAAGCAATCCTCAAAAGAAAGTTTTCTAAACCAATCCGTCGCCTCTCCACAAAATCTGGATCCATGTTGTCAGCAGAAAGTTTATGCCAAACAAATTCTGCCTAGGTAAACAAAATAATCATTAAGAATAGCCTAAATGCTGAATACCTCTAAACTACTGCCATTTCACTTCTTACCCGTTTTTCTGGCAGAGGTGGCACAACAATATGTGGATAGTAAACTAAAAGGTAGTTTCTCAATAACTCAAATTCACTATATCGCCGCCACAGTGAATCTGTTAGGACACTCTGACCATCAGTATGTTCAACTGACCTGAAAAGGAACAGAACACTTAGGTTATTTTTTAAAAACAAAAACATACACATAAAAACAATCACCTTTAAAATTATAACTACAGAATACTTATGAACCAGGCACTAAGTAAAGAACTTTTCATACTTTTTTTTTTTCTAAGACAGAGTCTCACTGTCACCCAGGCTGGAGTGCAGTGGTACAATCATGGCTCAATGCAGCCTTGACCTCCTAGGCTCAAGCAATCATCCCATCTCAGCCTCCCGAGTAGCTGGGACCTGCACACCTGGCAAATTTCTGTGTTTTTAGTAGAGAAAGGGTTTCGCCATGTTAGCCAGGCTGGTCTTGAGCTCCTGATCTCAGGTTATCTGCCTGCCTTGGCCTCCCAAAGTGCAGAGATTACAGGCGTGAGCCACCATGCCCAGCTAGGTTTGGTAGTCTATTATTTTACTGGCTATCAAAAATTCTCTCATATCTATTTGTTTTAATTGAAAGCGTTTCTGCTCACTCTCTGCAGACAGAAAAGAAATAGTATATTCTTTATATAAACTGTTTATAACTGGCAACAACAAATTGAGTCTTCCCCTGCCTTTCCTTAGACAAAACAAATTTAATTCCCTTAGCTTTTTCCTTATGAGGTTAAAAGACAATTTTTTCTGGTGAGTTTTGATTTCCTACTCCATAATTTACTTTGTCTTTTCTATTTTTACTAATCAAGTTCTTTTTCTTTGTTTTTTAAAGGTGTTTACTTCCCTTTATTCTTAAATTTACTCCAAGTTCTAAAGCACCAATCTCAATTAATTTTTTTGTTTGTTAATTTCTTTGTAACTCCCAACTGTCCTAAGAGGACTCAGACCCTTATTCTTTGTTAACCATTTCCACCTGCCCAAGTTCACTTCATACATGCCTGAGAACCTGGTATCCTTTTACAAAACTGTACAGGGACTCTAAGACCAAGGAATCCACCAAAGCATGTATCAAGTTACATTCCAGATTCCAAAAGTATTCCATTAACCTTCCCTCTCTCCACAAAACAAATTCACTAAAATATACCAAGAGTATCACAGCAAAAGATAGAGCTAACCCATTAAAAGGTAAAGAAATGGGGCTGGATGCAGTGGCTCGCTCACACCAGTAATCCCAGCATTTGGGGAGACTGAGGCTGGAGTATCACTTAAGCCCAGGAGTTTAAGACTAGACTGAACAACACAGTGAGACTCTGTCTCTACAAAAAATTTAAAAATTGCTGGATGCAGTGGCTCATGTCTGCGTGACATGGTGAAACCTTGTCTCTACTAAAAATACCAAAAAATCAGCTGAGTGTGGTGGCACGTGTCTGTATGGGAGGCTAAGGCAGGAGAATCATTTGAATGCGGGAGACCAAGATTGCAGTGAGCCAAGATCATGCCACTGAGTTCCAGTCTGGGCACCAGAGTGAGACTCCATATCAAAACAAAACAAAAAAAACTTAAAAATTAGCCTGCCAGGCCAGGTGCGGTGGCTCATGCCTGTAATCCCAGCACTTTGGGAGGCTGAGGTGTGTGGATCACCCGAGGTCAGGAGTTCGAGACCAGCCTGGTTAACACGGCGAAACCCCAACTCTACTAAAAATACAAAAATTAGCTGGGCGTGGTGGTGGGCTCCTGTAATCCCAGCTACTCGGGAGGCTAAGGCAGGAGAATCACTTGAACCTGAGAGGTGGAGGTTACAGTGAGTCGAGATCATGCCATTGCACTCCAGCCTAGGCGACAAGGGCAAAACTGTCTCAAAATAAATAAATAAATAAGAATTAGCCAGCTATGGTGGCTCACACCCAGATGCCAGCACTCAGGAAACTGAGGTGAGAGGATCACTTGACTCTAGGAGTTTGAGGCTGCAGTGAGCCATGACTGCACCACTGCACTCCAGCCCAGGCAGCAGAATGAGACCTTGTCTCCAAAAAAAGTAAACAAAATCAATCCTGGAAAAAAAAAAACAAAAAACGAAAAAAAAAAACCTTAATTCCGTTATACAACAGAGTCTGCACCCATAGCTACCAGAAAAAGCTCTCCACATGTACCTGTCCAGGTGTAATTTTCATCACCCACCTTGTTTCAATGAGGTAAGCAGTATATGTTTCTTGCATGTTCATGGCATTTCTTCCAGTTCGCTTTTCTGCTTCTGAAACACTGATTTCTATCTTCTTCAACCAAAAATTATTGTGTGTCATCTGGACAAAAATAAATAAAACAACAAAAATTACAACGGTACTGAAAAAAATCTCAGTTATAAATTAAACCCATTATTGGGTTTACGTATTTCAAAATAGTTTCTTATATTTCTTGAGTTGCCAGGGGTTGCAAAATGACAGCAGCAAATGATAGCCGTTCTTTATCAACATACAATAGTAGATTAACTTTTCCAAAGGTATTTATTTATATATTTATGTATTTTACTTTATTTTTTTGAGACCAAGTCTCACTCTGTCATGCTGGAGTGCAGTGGCGAGATCTTGGCTCACTGCAACCTTTGCTTCCTGGGTTCAAAAGATTCTCCTGCCTCAGTCTCCCAAGTAGCTGGGATTACAGGCATGCACCACCATGCTCAGCAAATTTTTATATTTTTAGTAGAAATGGGGTTTCACCATGCTGGGCAGGTTGGTCTCAAACTCCTGACCTCAGGTGATCCACCTGCCTTGGCACTCCCAAAGTGCTGGGATTACAGGCATGAGCCACTGCGCCCAGTTTTCCAGAGGTAGTTTAAAAGGTACTATATACATTTAATGATTAAAATTTAGACATTTCATTAGTGACCAAAAATACTCTATAGAAATGCGTAAGAAAATATCTTAAAAACACATTAGACACAAAGGATTATGGGAGGATGGGTGGAGTAGGAAGCATCAGGAATCCATCTCCCCACCAATCTGACAACTGCACTGGCAGACTCTGTCTGATGTAAATATTTGAGAACTCTGGAGTCCAATAAAGGCTTGCAACTCCCAGGGAAAGGCTTAGATGGCAAGATGTGGTTAATTTCTATCAATTTCAGCTACCTATCCCTTAGTCCCTAGCAGACAGCTGTGCAGCATTCCTAGAACAGCCTGATAAAGCCCACGTAGGCAAAAAGGACCCTGTTCTCCAAACATCCAGATCTGTCTTCTGATCACCGACTGCTTCTTCTAAGAGGCGCAAAGAAGTGGTGGCCATTGTTGCTGCTTCTCCCCACATTGTTGCAGACCTCTTGCTCTGCCTGAAGTGACTTTCAGGGGACATCAAAGGCCAGCATCCTGTTTTTCCTCCCTTTATTTTTCTTTTGATCCCCTTTTTTGAGCCAGATGTTTAAACTTGGACATTGAGCCAAATGTGGCAGTGTGTGTCTTTAGCCCAGCTACTAAAATGGCTGAGGTTGGTAGATCAGTTGAACCCAGGAGGTCAAGACTAGCCTGGGCAACACAGGAAGACCTTGTCTCTTAAAAAGAAAAAAATGGATATTTAAAAACAACTGGATACATGAGGACAATCAGAAAATAACCACACATGCCCAAGAAAAGGCTCAAGCTAAGAAAGATCTGAGAAGACTGTAAGTTTACACCTCCCTCAGGCTGATCTTTGGCATGGAGACAGCCTACAGTAATTTAGAAAATAAAATAAAAACAATAACAAACAGCAAACCTCAGGGTAGGAGAAGAATTCAATGTCCAGAGTTACCATATTATTACATGCAAATGCCCAGTTGTCAACAAAAAAAAAAAATCACAAGGCATACAAAGAAATACGGTGGTATGATTCCTTCAGAGGGAAAAAGATAAGTCACCAGAAACTGTTCCTGAAAAAGACACGATGACAGATCTGCTAAACAAAAACTTTATCCTTTTATCCCTTTTCCATTCCTTTTTGTTTGTTTGTTTGTTTTGACAGAGTCTAGCTCTGTTACCCAGGCTGGAGTGCTGTGGTGCAATCTTGACAAAGTGCAACCTCTGCCTCCTGGGTTCAAGCAATTCTTGTGCTTCAGCCACCTGAGTAGCTGGGATTACAGGTGTGTGCCGCCACACCAGGCTAATTTTGTATTTTTTAGTAAAGACAGCATTTCAGCATGTTGTCCAGGCTGGTCTTGAACTCTTGGCCTCAAATGATCCACCTGCCTCAGCCTCAAATGAGCCACCATACCTGGCTGACAAAGACTTTAAAGTAATCATCTTATAGATGCACAGAGAACTTAAAGGAAGATGTGGAGAAAGTAAAAAAAATGATGTATGAGCAAAATGGAAGTATCAGTAAAGAGATAGAAAACTTAAAAAGAAAACAAAAAGTGGCCAGGCACTGTGGCTCATGCCTGTAATCCCAGGACTTTGGAAGGTTGAGGTGGGCTAATCACCTGGGTCAGGAGTTCAAGACCAGCCTGGCCAACATGGCGAAACCCCATCTCTACTAAAAATACAAAAACTAGCCAGGCATGGTGGTGGACAGATGTAATCCTAGCTACTTGGGAGGTTGAGGCATGGAGAATTACTTGAACCTGGGAGCCACAGGTTGCAGTGAGCTAAGATCATGCCACTGCATTCCAGTCTGGGCAATAGAGTAAGAGAAAAAAAAAAGAAACCAAAAAGAAATTCTAGAGCTGAAAAGTACAATAACTGAAATTAAAAGTTCACTAGAGGGGTTCAAAGGCAAATTTGAGCAGGCACAAGAAAAACTGGCAAAATGGAAGATAGAATGTAAATTATCAAGTCTGGGGAACAGAAAAAAGATGGAAGGAAAGTAAACAGAGCTTAAAGGACATGCTTGACACCGTCAAATGGACCAACATGTACGCTGTGGTAGTAAGGAGAGGGGAGAGAGAAAAAGGGGAAGGAACAGTATCTGAAGAAATAAGGGTTGAAAATTTCACAAATTTGATGGAAGAAATGTATATAGACATCCAAGAAGCTCAACAAATTCCAAATAAGATGTTAACTGAGACTTTATAACTTTTCAAAGACAGAACCTTGACAGCAGCAAGAGAGAAGGAACTGATCATACATTTAGGTTATCAGCAAATTTCTCATCAGAAACTTTGGAGGCTAGAAGACAGGGAGCTGATATCTTCAAAGTGCTAAAAAATAAAATAACTGTCCATCAAGAATCCTATATCTAGCTAACTGTCCTTCAAAAATGTGGGAAAAATTAAGACATTCCCAGAGGCAGGAGAATTGCTTGAACACAGGAGGTGGAGGTTGCGGTGAGCCAAGATTAGGCCACTGCACTCCAGCTTTGGCGACAGTGAGACTCCATCTCAAAAAAACAAAATAAAACAAAAAAACAAAATGAAATTATAAAAATAAGTCAATTTGCAATAGCATCAAAAAGAAAAAATACTTGAGAATTAAGGTGGTAAAAGACTTGTACAATGGAAACTATAAAACACTGCAAGAAATTAAAAAAAGACATAAATAAAAACACATCCCATGGTCATGATTTGGAAAATTTAATATTATTAAGATATCAAAACTACCCAAAGCAATCTATATATTCAATGCAAACCCTATGAAAATCCCAATGACATTCTTTGCAGAAATAGGAAAACCCCTAAGAGTCATATGGAATCTTCAGGGACCCCAAATAGCCAAAACAATCTTGAAAATGAAGCATAAAATTGGACAACTCATACTTCTTGGTTTCAGAACTTACTACAAAGCTACAGTAATAAAAACAATGTGGAACTGGCATAAAGATAGACATGCAGAACAATAAAATTGAATAGATAGGCCAGAAACAAACCTCTGAATATATGGTCAAACAATTTTATGACAAGACGGTTCTATGGGAAAAGGACAATTTTTGCAACAGTGATACTGGGAAAACTGAATATCCACATACAAAAAAACGAAATTGGGTCCTTACCTGACCCCTGTACAAAAATTAACTTCAAATGGGTCAAAGACTTAAGCATAAAACTCTCGCAAGATAACACAGGGAAAAAGTTTCAAGACGTTGGATTTGGTCATGATTTCTTGGATATGATACCAAAGGCACAGGCAGTAAAGGAAAAAATGCAAACTGGACTTCATAAAAATTAAAAATGTCATGCATCAAAAGACGGGCCAGGCACAGTGGCTCATGCCTGTGATCCCAGCACTTTGGGAGGCCGAGGCAGGTGCATCACTTGAGGTCAGGAGTTTGAGACCAGCCTGGCTAGCATGGCGAAACCCCGTCTCTACTAAAATACAAAAAGTAGTCAGGCGTGGTGGCATGTCCGTAATCCCAGCTGCTCAGGAGGCTGACGCAGGAAAATTGCTTGAACCCAGAAGGCAGAGGTTGCAGTGAGCCAAGATCACGCCACTGCATTCCAGCCTCTGCGACAGAGCGAGACTATGTCTCAGGATGGGGGAAAGACAGTATTAGTAGAGTAAAAAGGCAACCCAAAGAATGGGAGAAAGTATTTTCTCTCATGAATCCAGACTATATAGAGAACTCCCAAAACTCAACAACAAAATACAACCCAATTCAGCCGGGTGCAGTGGCTCATGCCTGTAATCCCAGCACTTTGGGAGGCCGAGGGGGGTGGATCACCTGAGGTCAGGAGTTTGAGACCAGCTGGCCAACATGGCAAAACCCTGTCTCTACTAAAAATACAAAAAATTCGCTGGGCGTGGTGGCAGGTGCCTGTAATCCCAGCTACTTGGGAGGCAGAGGTTGCACTGAGCTATCATGCCAGGACTCCAGCCTGGGTGACAGAGGAAGACTGTCTCAAAAACAAAACAAAACAAATCCAAATCAAAAATGGAAAAACGGATAAAGGACTTAAATAGACATTTCTCTGAAGAAGCACTAAGATGCTCAACATCACTCATCATCAGATAAATGCAAATCAAAACTACAATGAGATACCGCTTCACACCTATCACAATGGCTACTATGAAAAACAAACAATAGAAAGTAAGTGTTGGGGCCCAGCGAGGTGGCTGTAATCCCAGCACTCTGGGAGGCAGAGACGGCGGATCACTAGGTGGGCAGATCATGAGGTTAAGAGATTGAGACCATCCTGGCCAACACGGTGAAACCCCATCTCTACTAAAAATACAAAAATTAGCTGGGCGTGGTGGTGTGCACCTGTAGTCCTAGTTACTGGGGAGGCTGAGGTAGGAGACTCACTTGAACCCAGGAGGTAGAAGTTACAGTTAGCCGAGATTGCAGCACTGCACTCTAGCCTGGTGACACAGAGAGACTCCATCTCAAAAAACAAAACAAAACCAAAAAAAGAAAAAGAAAATAAGCATTGGTGAGGATGTGGAGAAATTGAAACCCTTGTGCCCTATTGGTGGGAATGTAAAGCGGTGCAGCGCCTGTGGAAAACAGTATGGTGGTGTCTCAAAAAAATCAAAAATAGAATTACCATATAATTCAGCAATTCTACTTCTGGCTATATACCCCAAAGAATTAAAAGCAGGGTCTCAAAGAGACATTTGTATATTCATGTCACAGCACCATTATTCACAATAGGTAAACTGTAGAAGCAACGCAAATGTCCATCAACAGATGAATAGATTTTTTAAACATAATATATACAAACAATGGAATACTACTCATCTTTAAAAATGTAGGAAATTCTGTCATATGCTACAACATGATTATAGATCTTGAAGACATTATGATAAGTGAAATAAAACAGTCACACAAAGACAAATACTGTATGATTCCACGTATATCAGGTACTTGGAATAGTCAAAATCATACAGACAGTAGAATGATGGCTGCCAGCAGCTGGAGGAGGGGGAATAATTGGCAGCTGTGGTTTAATGGGTACAGTTTCAGTTCCACAAGATGAAAGGAGTTCTGGAGGCTGGTTGTACAATATAGGTGAATGTACTTAAGACTGAACATTTTTAAACCATCAAGACGGTAAATTTTATATCATATGTATTTTAACACAATTTTTAAAACTGAAGAAAAAACACATTATACAAATATAAATGATCCTCAATATTAATATCTAATTTTGGGTTTAACCAAAGTCAAATCTCTCTCTATAAAAAGTCAAATATTATACATACACCGAAAGGCAAGGTTATCAGCAGGCAGCATAAGTTTTTTTAAACAATCAGGAATCATCTTACATTAAACTTTAAATTCACCTAATCTTTTGGCAGTGGTTAATAGGCTCCACCCTTGAGGCAGCCCAGTTTTAAGAGCAGACTCCTTTCTTTTCCCACTGGAACATCTCAGGTCTATACCAAAGGGTGAAAAAGAACAACAAACACACCACTGGTAGCCCCTAGGCTGTATGTATGGGAAGTGCATCACTGCAGAAAGGTTTCAAATACACCCAAACTAATTCCAAGTCTAAACGAGGAAGAGAAAGTGAGACCAGAGGATAACTGCTATGCTATGGCTTTTTTTCTTCTTTGCTCATTGTCAAAATTGAGGTGGGTTTTAACTTAATTTAAAATGTTGCACTGTATTATAATTGTATTATAATATTTTATGAAGGAGAGGTAAAAGTAGGAATGTAGGTGCAGCAAAAGGTAAAAGAAAAAGCTACACATATAAAATTAAATCTAGGCACTATGAGGTCTGAAAGAGCTCTGTGACAGTGCAAAAATATAAATCAACAATGAAAACAGATGATACACTATGGAGCGCTCCCAAAATGTATAGGAAAAATGCAGAAGAAGGTAAAAATGCTAAAAGAAGATAAAGAAATAGAGCCAACCCAATAGGCTGAAATCATCAGCCAACAAAAACAAATCACTCGGTCCTCAAGGCATTTTTATAAAATTTAAGTTTTTATATTTGTGTACTAAGACAGAAAATAAGAGAGACAGAAGGAAATCATTAAGGACAAGAAAGCTCAAGAAATCACATAAGCACGAGCCACTCAATATTAGGGCTGGTCATGAAGCCCTCGCTGGTTGACACATACATAGATACATGTATTAATAATACCTTCTGGCCCATGGTCAAGCATTTTGATTTACCATCTGCTCCAGTTAAAAATTTTCTGAATTCTGAAAGCACATACTGATAAAGTTATTAATATCTCCTCAGTCAAACGGATAAGACATATGAATCATAAATTTACCCTGACATACCATCCAGTTACGAAGAAGGAAAAAAATATATATAAAATCAGCTATCATAAAAGCTAGAGAATACAAACAGGCACACAACAGTAATACCAGTAGGGTTGGTAGATGATATAAAATTACTTAAACTGTCGGCATTAAAGCACAGAACAGTGCCAAGATTAACACATAATTGTAAAAGAACACATTCAAAAGATTCAAAGATGGACTGGCTTGTTGAATGGCAGATGAGACCAGGGACGCTTTATAGAGAGACATAATTTTTATTTTATTTTAAATATTATGTGTAGAGACGAGGTCTCGCTATGTTGCACAGGCTCAAGCAATCCTCTCACCTCAGTGCAGCATCAACAGATGCCACTTTTTCTTTTTTGTTTTTTTTGAGACAGAGTGTCACCCAGGTTGGAGTACAGTGGCTCAATCTTGGCTCACTGCAACCTCTACCTCCTGGGTTCAAATGATTCTCATGTTTCAGCTACCCAAGTAGCTGGGATTACAGGTGTGTGCCACCATACCCAACTAATTTTGTATTTTTATTAACAGGAGAGATGGGGTATCACCACGATGGCTAGGCTGAGCAAGTTATTTAGCCTGCCTGTGTTTCAGTTTCCTCATCTGGAAAACAGAGATAATAGTACCTGCAATACATTGAACGTTTGTGTTCTCCTAAAATTTGTGTGTCAAAATCCTAACACTCAAGGTGATGGTATTAGGAAGTGGGGCCTTTAGGAAGATTAGGTCATAAGGGTAGGGCCCTCATAAGTGGGGTTAAAGACCCCAGAGAGTTCCTCTCCTCCTTCCACCATATAAGGACACAGTGAAAAGACAGCCTTCAATGAGCCAGGAAGCAGTCCCTCTCCAGTCACTGAATCTGCCAGTTCCGTAATCCTGGACTTCCCAGCCTCCAAGACTGTGAGCAATTCATTGCTATTGTTTATAAGTCACTCAGTCTGTGGTACCTTGTTACAGCAGCCTGAACAGACCTAATTCAGAAAGTCATTGGGAACATTTAATGGGTTAAAGCATATAAAGAGTTTTTTTATTTGTTTTTGAGATGGAGTCTTGCTCTGTTGCCTGGCTGGAGTGCAGTGGTGTATCTCGGCTCATTGCAACCTCTGCCTCCCGGGTTCAAGCAATTCTCCTGCCTCAGCCTCCCAAGTAGCTGGGACTACAGGTGCGGACCACCTTGCCCGGCTAATTTCTGTATTTTTAGTAGAGACAGGGTTTTACCCTGTTGGCCAGGATGGTCTCCTCTTGATCTCCTGACCTTGTGATCCACCCGCCTCGGCTTCCCAAAGTGCTGGGATTACAGACACAAGCCACTGTGCCTGGCTGCATATAGAGTTTTTAAAGTTACTTGGCACATAGCCAGAGCACAAGTATTACTTTTCCCCCATTATTTTTAGGCTTAAATTTTCTGATGGTGAAAATTATACAGACTTGATGTACAAAGACTGAAAAAAATTAATATAAATCATTTGTATCCCACAACCCAGAGCTAACTGCCGTTACTATAATGGTATACTTCCTTATCACCCTTTTTCTAGGTGTGATGCTTCCGTGTTACTGAAATAGGTCAGAGAGCTATAAGAACCAACTAGAGCCGGGTGCGTTGGCTGACACCTGTAATCCCAGCACTTTGGGAGGCAAGGCAGGGGGATCACAAGATCAAGAGATGGAGACCATCCTAGCCAACATGGTGAAACCCCGTCTCTACTAAAAATACAAAAATTAGGCCAGGCACAGTGGCTCACACCTGTAATCCCAGCACTTTGGGGGGCAGAGGCGGGTGGATCACCTGAGGTCGGGCGTTCGAGACCAGCCGGACCAACATGGAGAAACCCTGTCTCTACTAAAAATACAAAATTAGCTGGGCATGGTGGCACATGCCTATAATCCTAGCTACTCAGGAGGCTGAGGCAGGAAAATCGCTTGAACCCAGGAGACAGAGGTTGTGGTGAGCTGAGATCGCACCATTGCACTCCAGCCTGGGTAATAAGAGTGAAACTCTGTCTCAAAAAAAAAAAAAAAAAATTAGCTGGGTGCGGTGGCACAAACCTGTCGTCCCAGCTAATTGGGAGTCAGAGGCAGGAGAACTGCTTGAACCCAGGAGGTGGAGGTTGCAGTGAGCTGAGATTGCGTAACTGCACTCCAACCTGGTGAAAGAGTGAGACTCCATCTCAAAAAATAAAAAAAGAACCACCTACTGAAATTACTTCCCTTCAGGGCTCTGTCTACACTGATCAGAGGTAGCTGGTACCAGGTTAAAAATGATGTGTTTACTAATAGCAATGCTTCAGCTGTAAATAACTTAGTTCAGGCTGCTATAACAATCATTGACTGGGTGGTTTATAAACAACAGAAATTTATTGCTCACAGTCCTGGAGGCTGGAAAGTCCAAGATCAAGGAACTGACAGATTCGGTGAGGGTCTGCTTCCTGCTTCATGGACAGCTGTGTTTCACTGTGTCCTAACATGGCAGGAAGAAAGGAGATTTCTAGGGTTCTTTTTCTTTTTTTTGTAATAAGGGCACTAATCCCACTTATGAAGGCTCCATCCTCATTACCTGATCACCTCTCAAAACCCTTTCACCAAACATCATATGAATTTTGGTTTCAACATATGAATTAGGTTTCAACATATGAATTTTGGGGAAACAGAAACATTCAGTCCAAAGCAGTAATTAAGAAAAATAGGGTAATAATACATGACCTGTTCTCTTGTGCTTTTTTCTATAAAAATATTTTTAAAGTAACAGCACAGTTATTCAGAAAACATTAATTTTTATTTAAAATAAACAATACATTAAGTTTGAACAGTCTTCCAAACTGAGTAACACATTCACGGTCTATGAAATTAATTTGGTGGGTCGTGATCAACACTTTTTTTTTTTTTTTGGGATGGAGTCTCACTCTATTGCTCAGGCAGGAGTGCAGTGGCAAGATCGAGGCTCACTGCAACCTCCACCTCCCAGGTTCAAGTAACTCTCCTGCCTCAGCCTCCCAAGTAGCTGGGATTACAGGCATGTGCTACCATGCCTGGCTAATTTTTGTATTTTGTATTTCTAGTAGAGCTGGGGTGTCACCATGTTGCCCAGGCTGGTCTCAAACGCCTCACCTCAGGTGATCCATCCACCTCAGCCTCCCAAAGTGTTGGGATTACAGGCGTGAGCCGCCGTACCTGGCCTCCAACACTTTTTTTTTCACAAGGTCTTGCTCTGTTACCCAGACTGAAGTGCAGTGACAAGATCATGACTCACTGCTGCTTCAACCTCCCTGACTCAAGTGATCCTTCCACCTTAGCCTCATGAGTGGCCACGACCAAAGGCGCATGTCACCACATTCAACTAAGTTTTTTATTTATTGTAGACCAGGTGTCCCTACATTGCCCTACATGGCCTCAAGGCACGTGCCTCAGCCTCATAAAGTGCCAAGATTACAAGTGTGAGCCACTGCATACAGCCCAATGCTTCCTTTTAATTAAAAAATACAGAAAAGAAAAACATCGCCAGGCACAGTGGCTCACGCCTGTAATCCCAGCACTGTGGGAGGCCAAGGCGGGCGGATCATGAGGTCAAGAGATGGAGACCACCCTGGCCAACATGGTGAAACCCCATCTTTAAAAATAAAAAAATTTTTTAAGAAAAAAAAAAAAAAAGAAAAATATCAGAAAGTGTTGCATGAAGTAGTTGCTAAGTACTGTTTCCTGAAACAGCAATCACATACGAAACTATGCATATGCTGATTATGAGGTAAAAGTGTATTTTGCTTTGGAAGGCCAAGGCAGGAGGATTGCTTGAGGCCAGGAGTTGGAGACCAGGCTGGCCAACACAGCAAAACCCCATCTTTACTAAAAAAATACAAAAATTAGCCAGGCATGGTGGCATGTGGCTGTAGTACCAGTTACCTTGGTGGCTCAGGCAGGAGAACTGCTTCAACCTGGGAGGTGAAAGCTGAAGTGAGCAGAGATCATGACCCAGCACTCCAGCCTGGGCCACAGAGGGCGACTTTTTCTCAAAAAAAAAAAAAGTATTTGGGGTTGGGCATCGTGACTCACACCTGTAATCCCAGTTATCTGGGAGGCTGTGGTGGGAGGATCACTTGAGTCCAGACATTGAGACCAATCTGGACAACAAAGTGAGACCTCTTCTCAATGTCAGTCAATAAAAAATTCTTGAGTATGCTTTTATCATTAGCTGCTAAACTAATGAATTATGTAATTATGCCTATAAATTTTCTCTTCCATTTTAATGTTATCCTTCTCCACAGAATGCCTCACACCTTACTCAAAATTCTGGTCTATTCCACTTAGTTCTCTGTTGCCAATCAGTGAAGCTATTCAATATGCACTGGAATTTTTAACCACTGGCTGCTTAATCAGTTTTTGCTCCATCAGCGCTCTCAGGTGTAGGGCACTCTCCCTAAAAATCACTTATGAATTCCTCAGGTAATGGGTTTTCTCTGGCAAATATTGTAAATGATTTTTCTCTGGCAAATACCTATCTGTTAACTGCCAACTCAATGGAATCTAAAGAAGCACTCCGTCTTCCATTCCCTTGCTATTTCCTCTCCTTCTGCTTGGGCTAATTACTCCTTTCTTAGAGAATGAATTTCCTTCTCATATTTTCCATTTTCCAAATTATTTTAAATGGAACTATAGCTTTAAAAAACAAAGGCACTTGTACAGAAAAAGAGCTTACATAGAGTTTAAAGAATCCCGATTAGTGGCATTAAAACCAAAAGAGTCTTGTGACTCTTTGGTAGTGAAGTTTGCAAAACCTCTCGGGGTAAGATAATTGGTACAAATTACTCTCCTTCTTAAAATCTGCAGTCAAAAATAAGGCTGGGCCAGGCGCAGTGGCTCACGCCTGTAATCCTAGCACTTTGGGAGGCCGAGGCGGGTGGATCATTTGAGGTCAGGAGTCTGAAACCAGCCTGGCCAATATGGTGAAACTCCCTCTCTACTAAAAATAAAAAATTAGTCAGGCATAGAGGCACATGACTTTAACCCCAGCTACTCGGGACGCTGAGGCACAAGAATCACTCGAACCCAGGAGGGATAGTTTGCAGTGAGCCAAGATTCTGCCACTGCACTCCAGCCAGGGCAACAGAGCAAGACACTGTCTCAAAAAAGAAAAAAAGGGTGGGTAAGCAAGCTTTTTTTTCATCTCTGAACACTATTTGGCTAGATATCTTTCTAGTAAAAAATGGATAAATCATCTTTCTAGTAAAAAATGGATAAATCAACACATCTTTCACACCTTTTTTTCTTTTTCAGAATTACAATTTGGGCTGGTCTGAACGTAAGTTATCTTAACTGATTTTCACACAATCAGTCACAGATCAAACTCCTTGTTCTACTTGTTTCCCCCTTCTCACTATTGCACTTGACTAGTTTAAAAAATTACAACTTAGTCTTAACTACACTAAATACTTTAAATACAGTATTGGAACAATGTAGAAGACTATTTTAAGCTTTTTTTTTTTTTTTAATGAAGCAAAATGGCTTAATGAAAAAAGCACTGATTTCAATGCCAGGTGAACCTAGATTCAAATCCCAGCCATGCTACTGACTAGCTTGTGACCGTGGCCAAATTACTTCTCTCTGAGCTTCTGGCTGGTTCCATTTACTCATCTATTGGAAGTAATTTTGAGAATTAAATAAAAAGTAGAGCCCCACTGTGCATAACCCACAGAAAACTAACTTACTTGTCTGCCCAGACCACATTCCTACCAGTAACAGCTACAATGAGGCCATAAAAATACTACAGTAATTCTCAACTGAAGACAGACTGAGAGAGTATAGAGAGAGGTGAAGGGATATGAAGATCTTCAAAGGATGAGTTTTTAGTTTGGTTTTTTCTTTGAGGGGAGAAGAGGGGAAGGGGAAGGAATGCACTAAATGTATGTTTGTTTGAATGCCTAGTAATTCTGAAATATTTGCCCAAATGGTTTATGTCTCTTTATAAATTACTAAATTAGGGAGTTGTTTTAAGAAACCATGTAGGTTGGGCGCAGTGGCTCACCACTGTAATCCCAGCACTTTAGGAGGCCAAAGCAGGCAGATCGCCTGAGGTCAGGAGTTCAAGACCAGCCTAGTCAACATGGTGAAACATCATCACTATTAAAAATACAAAAATTAGCCAGATATGGTGGTGCAGGCCTGTAGTACCAGCTACTCAGGAGGATGAGGTAGGAGAACTGCTTGAATCAGGGAGGCAGAGGTTGCAGTGAGCTGACAATTGCACTCCAGCCTAGATGACAGAGTGAAACTCCATCTCAAAAAAATAAACAACAACAAAACTGCCTAACTTTTGGTCATTAACGGATGGCCTCTTGTAACACATATTTACAAGTATTTTCTAAAAATGTCAGGAACAAGGCCGGGCGCTGTGGCTCACACCTGTAATCCCACACTTTAGTAGGCTGCGGTGGGTGGATCACTTGAGGTCAGGAGTTCAAGACCAGCCGGGCCAACATGGTAAAACCTCGTTTCTACTAAATATATTAAAATTAGGGCCAAGTGCAGTGGCTCACACCTATAATCCCAGCACTTTGGGAGGTTGAGGTGGGTGGATCATCTGAGGTCAGGAGTTCAAGACCAGCCTGACCAACATGGTGAAACTCCATCTCTACTAAAAACAAATACAAAAAAATTAGCTGGGCATTGTGGCAGATGCCTGTAATCCCAGCTACTCAGGAGGGTGAGATAGGAGAACTGCTTGAACCTGGGAGGTGGAGGTTGCAGCGAGCCGAGATGGCGCCATTGCACTCCAACCTGGACAAAGCAAGACGCCATCTCAACAACAAAAAAAATTAGTTGGCTGTGTTGGCACAGGCCTGTAGTCCCAGCCACTCAGGAGACTGACATATGAGAAGTGCTTGAGCCTGGGAGGCAGAAGTTTGCAGTGACCAGAGATCATGTCACTGCACTCCAGCCTGGGTGACAGGACAAGAGACTGCTCAAAAAAAAAAAAAAAAAAAAAGAATAAAAATGTCAGGAAATAGTATATAACTACAACTTCTACTATATGATAGCATCCCTGGGTTTTCAAATATCTATACTATATATACATAGAATTGTTTTAATTAATAAAAGACATATATAATATCTTTTAAAATAACATAAACAGATTTTATATGCTAGTCGCAATTTCATATTAACTAAATATCTAATGGCAGGTTATGGTGGTGTGTACCTGTAGTCCCAGCTACTCAGGAGGCTGGGGCAGGAGGATTGATTGAACCCAAGAGTTCAAGGCAAGTGTGAACAACACAGATATACCTCATCTTTATAAAAAAAAAAACAAAACTTAGATGGGTGTAGTGGCATGCACCTGTAGTCCCAGTTACTCAGGAGGGTGAGGCAGGAGGATCGCTTGAGGCCAGGAGTTCTAGGTTGCAGTGAGCCATAATAGTGCTACTGCACTCCAGCCTGGGACACAGAGTGAGACGCTGTCTCAAAGAAAAAAAAAGTACACCCAAAAAAATCTTCATGCTACCCTATATACCTAGATACTTTCCTCAGCAGGCAAAACCTTCAAATCCTGAAGCCCCTATTAGCTGGTCTCTAAACTTAAAAGTCTTTCCAGGCCGGGCACCATAGCTCACACCTATAATCCCAGCACTATTGGGAGGCCCAGGTGGGCAGATCGCTTGAGCCCAGGAGTTGCAGACCAGCCTGGGCAACATGGTGAAACCCCATCTCTACAAAAAATACAAAAATTTGGCGGGACATGGTGGCTCACGCCTGTAATCCCAACATTATGGGAGGTCGAGGAGAGTGGATCACCAAAAGTCAGGAGTTCAAGACCAGCCTGACCAACATAGCAAAACCCTACTCTACTAAAAATACAAAAAAAAAAAAAAAAAAAAAAAAAA
>PVKP010009939.1:0-66352 GCA_004027715.1 Plecturocebus donacophilus | reverse complement strand
CATCCTCAGTGCACTACAGAGCCCAGCCTTGTCTCCCACCTCCCCATCCTCAGTACACTGCAGAACCCAGCCTTGTCTGCAGCCTCCCCATCCTCAGTGCACTGCAGAGCCCAGCTTTGTCTGCAGCCTCCCCCTCCTCAGTGCACTGCACAGCTCCTCTCTTGGGCCATGCTGCTTCTACCTCATCTGTCCCTCTTCTGTTTTTCTGGACAGTTTTGTGCTCACAGACCTAGGAAAAGTCTTGTGTTTTCTAAAATTCACCTACAATAATATGGCTCCCTTGATAAATATTTCCAACTTTATTGTCATATGTCATCATATTTATTCGTTTTTTTTATTCCCCCAAATTTTATCACAATAGCTCTAAGCCTACTGGCAGCCATGATTTCCTTGCCTTTTTTATTTTTATTTTTATTTATTTATTTATTTTGAGATGGAGTTTCACTCTCGTTACCCAGGCTGGAGTGCAATGGCATGATCTCTGCTCACTGCAACCTCTGCCTCCTGGGTTCAAGCAATTCTTCTGTCTCAGCCTCCTGAGTAGCTGGGACTACAGGCATGTGCCACCATGCCCAGCTAATTTTTGTATTTTTAGTAGAGACGGGGGTTTCACCATGTTGACCAGGATGGTCTCAATCTCTTGACCTCATGATCCACCCGCCTTGGCCTCCCAAAGTGCTGGGATTATAGGCGTGAGCCACCGCGCCCGGCCCCTTTCTTTTTTATTGAGACAGAGTCTAGCTCTGTTGCCCAAGTTGTAGTGCATTGTTGTGATTAGGGCTCATTGCAAACTTTGACTCCTGGGTTCAAGTGATTCTCCTGCCTCAGCCTCCCAAGCAGCTTGGATTACAGGTGTTCGCCACCATACCTGGCAAATTTAGTATTTTTAGAATAGATGGGGTTTCACCATGTTGGTGAAGCTGGTCTCAAACTCCTGACCTTGTGAGTACTGGGATTACAGGCATGAGCCACTGTGGCCTGTTCAGTTTTTAACACTCAGATAAATGTGTCTAAATTAAAGTATATCTCTATTGTAATCACGAGACCTACAAGACAAATCCATCTTGTGAGACATTCTAGAAAATACCTGATCGGTACTTTTCAAAAGAGTTCAGGTTATACAAAATAATTGAACACTGAGAAACTGTTGCAGGTTGGAGAAGATCTGTCAGAGCAGGCAGACCCTAAATTGGCCCCTATTGAAACCCACCTGCTGGTGAACACAACCTTGCATTCTAATCCTCTCCCTTAAGTGTGGGCAGGAAGCTTGACTTATTCTGACACAAGAGAATAGTGCACAGCTGAAGGGATGTCACGTGGCTAATTATGCTATATAAAATGGTTCCTTCTGTCTTGCTAGCAAACTTTTCCCTTTGTAGCTTTGATGGAGCACTCTGCCATGTGGGAGAAGCCAACATGGGAAGGAGCTGAATGCAGCCTCTGGAAAACAGCCATCAAGGAACAAAGGAACTTAATCCAATAACCAGTCCCTACATTTACAGTTAATTTAAACTCCATTTCAAATAACAGTCTATCAGTTCACAAGGAGTGTGAGTTGCTTATAAGGAAACAATCCTAATTTGTACCTTCGGTAATTTGTACTATTGCTTTACTGCATTTATATGTGAGCATTCATGCACATATAGGTACACACACATATATGCACACACTCAAACTATAAACATAAGAATACCTCATCAAATAAGTGGTTACAATTTTTGTTTTCAGTAAACTGTTATCTTAGTTATGTCAACTAAAATATGGAAAAGGTTTTATTTCATATGACAAACATAACGATATTTTAAAATCAAAGGAAAATATAACTGATATGCTAAGAAGAATAGATTGGATCATATGAAATTTTATATTAAAACTATAAAGGGAAGCAAACAAATGTAAGAAAGGAAGAGCACATTATGTTAACTGAAATGTCAAGTATACAAAGACAAATACCTCATGATCTTACTCATGCGACATCTAAAAAATGTGATTTCATGCAAGTAGGGTATAGAATGGTAGTTCCCACAGCCTGGGGTTGCGGCGGGGTTGGGCAGATGTTTGTGGAGGTATACAAAATTTCAGTCAGAAAGGAAGAATAATTTCAAGAGATCTATTATACAACATGGTCTCCATAGTTAAGAACATACGGTCTTATTTTTAAAATGCTGAAAGTTAGCCGGCCATGGTGGTGTGCACCTGTAGTCCCAGCTACTTGGGAAGCTGAGGCTGGAGGATTGCTTGAGCTTAGGAGGTCGACACTGCAGTGAGCTATGATAGAACCACTGTACTCCAGCCTAGGTGCAGAGGGAGACCCTGTGTCTATTTTTAAAAAACGCTAAAAAGTGGATAGAAAATGCTCTCAGCACAAAAATGATAACTATGTGAGGTAACGCCCACGTTAATTAGCTGGATTTAGCCATTCCACAATGCACATTATTATTCAAACCTGATGATGTACATAGTACATACATCTCATTTTATCTGTTAATTAGTAACAATGGAGATACATATTAACTAAAATAAATACATGGAACAAAATATAGAAAGCAAATAGAAAAAGCAGGACTGGCTATATTAATATCAGAAAAAGCTGACTATAACATCAGAAAATTATCAGGGAAATAGAAGAGCATTACATAATAATGGGGTCAATTTTCCAAGAACATAGAATAATTCTAACATGTAGTACCACAACATAAAACTATGAGGCAGAAACTGTTAAAAAAAAAAAAAAGAGAGATGAATCCACTATGATGGTCAGTGACTTTAACACTCCTCTGTGAGAATTAAAATTAAAATCCTAAGCCCCCCAAATGACTGAACAGACAGAACACTAGGGAAACCATAAAAACAGTTTCCGGCCATGATCAGAGAGGAAGTGGGACGTGCCTCGTTATCATCTGTCTCTTTTGCAGTTTAGACACAACAACTGACCAGCATTCATGTTAAAAGATCATAAGAATGAAGAATGAACTCATCTTGGTGGCAATAAGATACCAAATCATAGACAGACCTAAGGCCATGCCAGGCAAGGGTTAAGTCACTCACCCTGCACTTGAAGAATAAACTATGTTCTAATTGAAACTGACAGGAGGTTTATGTTTTTCTCTAGCAGCTAAGCAAGTAATGACTTCCAGATAAGCAATCTTAACACAATTTGCAGCTCATCCACCACCAGATGCTGACTCCAGCCTCTGTTCCACCAGCCATAATTGCAGCCTTGATTGCACAGGAGACTGATTTTAGTAACTTTCTCCTGATAAGAGCCCACCAACCATGGACCGGGTCTGACTGGTTTACAGAGACTGTGTACGTGCCTGTCTTTGTGTCCTGAAAAGGGCTTTTGTTTGTAGGGCCTAACTGTAATACATTTAAATGTTAAGTCTTGGCCGGTTGCAGTAGCTCATGCCTGTTATCACAGCACTTTGGGAGGCCAAGGTGGGCAGATTACCTGAGGTCAGGAGTTCAAGACCAGCTTGGCCAACATGGCGAAACCTCGTCTTTACTAAAAATACAAATATAAGCTGTACTTGGTATCTGGCAGGTGCCTGAAATCCCAGTTATTTGGGAAGCTGAGGCAGGTGAATCACTTGAACCCAGGAGGCAGAGGTTGCAGTGAGCCAAGATGGCGCCATGGTACTCCAACATGGGGGACAGAGCAAGACTCTGTCTCAAAGGAAAAAAAAAAAGAAAACGTTAAGTCTACACATCAAGGTCAACATGCATGTTTGCTCAGTACACATGCCGTAGGGACGCCTTCAAGAATATTGTAGCTCTTTTTCTATCCAAATTTATAGATCTCATGATTTTTATGTTAATGAATATATGCCTTAAATCCACCATAAAATTAAGCTAGAAATTATTAAAGGCAGATAGCTGGTAAACATCAAAATACATGGAGATTAACTAACTCACCTTTAAACAACACATAATGCAAGAAATCTTAAGAGAAAATTAAACAATATGTTGAACTAAATTCAAGTTAAAATGTATTTTATTTGAATTTGGAGCATGCAGTAAGGGAGTACGGGGGGAATATGCATCTATCAAAAAATAAAACATCAGCTGGACGCAGTGGCTCACACCTATAATCCCAACATTTTGGGAGGCTTAGGTGGGTGGATCACCTGAGGTCGGGAGTTGGACCAGCCTGTCCAACATGGTGAAACGCTGTCTCTATGAAAAATACAAAAATTAGCCGGGCATGGTGGCGGAAGCCTGTAATCCCAGCTACTAGGCAGGCTGGGCCAGGAGAATGTCTTGAATCCAGGAGGCGGAGGTTGCAATGAGCCCAGATCGTGCCATTGTACTCTAGCTGGGTGACGTGAGCAAAACTTCACCTCACACACACAAAAAAATAAAACATGTAAAAATCAATAACCTAAGTTTCCTCCTTAAGAAGCTTAAAAGATAAATCTAGCAAACTGAATGCAAAGTAAACAGGAGAAAAGAGAAACTATTGTAAATAAAGTGAAAGATAAAAGATAAAGCAAAAGGAATTTTCAAATGAATACAGAAAGTTCAATAGTTTCCAAAACACAGATATGTCCAAAGTTAACCAGGAAAACACAACCCCCTAAAGTGAACTCCTGCTCATCAACGTGCAGGGCTGGCTCCTCCTGAAATGAGGAGACATGAATCTTCAGGAATGATTAACCAAAGGCATTCAAAGCAGGGTAATTCGTTTAGCTACTAAATTGGAAAATACAGTAGCTAGGAATAATCCACCCATAGGAAATTTGGGTAAATTTTGCTAGGTACACAGGAAAGGATACATGTGGTAGAAAGAAGTGAAAATACATCTTATGATCTCAGAACCATGAGGTAATCATGAGGATTCTATAAGAATGTCACAATACGGAAGAGGACATGCAGACAGTTTGGTGAACATGTGTATGTCCATGGAGAAAATGCCCTAAAAGCTGCACACTGCCCACCACCATCACTGCTGCCACCTCTGCAGCCCCCTGCCAACCTTGACTGGAAGTTACCTGGGGTGCTTATTCTGTGCAGCTGTGAACTCCCCTCATCTGCAGTTTCCTATGAGGTGGCTCTCACCCTGTGATGCCAGGTGGCCGTGAGCCACCAACTGTCAATTTGCCATCCAGTGATACAACCTACATCTGCAAGATGGCTGAGGGGACAGAAACTTCTCTGCCCTTCCTAACCCTTGCCCCTCCCCAGCACCAACTCTTCCTGGTAATGCTACTGCTCCTTCCCATCAAACAAGGACTATCTTCACTTGTTCCAACTGCCTTCCTTATCGGTAGATCTCATGGACTGTGGCTAACTCTTAAAATAAGAAAAGGCATTCGAATTTCTCCCCACAGAATGCAGTCTCAGGGAGCAGCCTCTGCATCACCTTCATCTCTCCTTTTGTCTGAAGAGGGTTTGTACTTCAAGGTGAACTTGTTTCTGGTGCTCTCTTCTGTTCTCAGGTCAGGGTATAAGCCTTGACTCTGCCCAGCCTAGTCTTTAGCCTCCCCATCCTCAATGCACTGCAGAGCCTCCCCATCCTCAATGCACTGCAGAGCCCCTCTATCCTCAGTGCACTGCAGAGCCCCTCTATCCTCAGTGCACTGCAGAGCCCCTCTATCCTCAGTGTACTGCAGAGCCCCTCTCTTGGGCCATGCTGCTTCTACCACACCTGTCCTTCTCTGTTCTTCCTGACAGTTTTGTCCTCACAGACCTAGGAAAGGTATTTTGTTCTCTGAAATTCACCTACATTAATATGGCTCCCTTGATAAATATTTCCAACTTTATTGTCACATTTCATCAGTTTTATTCTTTTCTTTTTCAAATTTTATCACACTAGTTGTTAGCCTATTTGCAGTCATGATGTCCTTCTCTTTTCTTTTTTTTTTTTTTGTGATGGAGTCTCTCTCTGTTGCCCTGGCTGGAGTGCAGTGGCATGATCTCGGCTCACTGCAACCTCTGCCTCCTGGGTGGAAGTGATTCTCCTGCCTCAGTCTCCTGAGTAGCTGAGATTATAGGCTTGCGCCACCACACCCAGCTAATTTTAGTATTTTTAGTAGAGACGGGTTTTCATCATATTGGTGAGGCTGGTCTTGAACTCCTCACCTCATGATCTGCCCACCTCAGCCTCCCAAAGTGCTTCGATTACAGGGGAGAACCACCATGACTGGCCCATGACATGCTTTTCATTGTCTCCATGAACTTGTGCTGAAATCTGCTGTCATTTTCTGGTAGGATCACCTGCTTCAACACTTGTAGAACAAGCATGAACAGGAACGGTGCAAATCGCACAGAAAATGCTACAGCCTCTTTCATTAAGAAATGTTTTATTACCATCAGTCTTCATGCCACAGTGTGATGAAGAGATACAAGATTCTGCATTAAAGTCTGGTTTAGAACTATCATAACCACAATTTTGACATATTTATTAATTTACTTATGAATTAATTTCAAGATTGTTTATATTTTTATGTGACTAAGACTTATGCTTTTATAACTATGTAAGGGCTTTTAAAATAAATATTAAATAGGCTTTTATATGTTGATTAGTCATGCCCCTGAAAATGATATTTTATTCTGTCAAGGAAAGACCACATATAGGAGGAGGGTACGCTCATAAGATTATAATATAGCTGAAAACTTCCTTTCACCTAGAGATGTCAGAGCTGTCACAATGTCATATCACAATTACTTTCATATTTTAATAAATTAAGTGTAGCCTTGATTTAAAGTGTTTCAAAAATCTACATTCGTGTACATTAATGTCCTAGGTCTTCAGATTCACTCACCATCTACTCACTGACTCACCCAGAAGAACTTCCAGTCCTGCAAGTTCCATGCATGGCAAATTCCCTATACAACTGACAAATATTTTTTGTTTTATACCATATTTTGCATTTTCTATGTTTAGATAGGTTGTATGGATTTTTTCCCCTAATTTTTTTTCTGCCTCGGGCAGACTCTGAGGTTTTCTTTTTGTTTTGATTTGTTTTTGTTTTTGTTTTTTTTAGACAGAGTTTCACTCTTGTTGCCCTAGCTGGAGTGCAATGGCGCGATCTTGACTCACTGCAACCTCTGCCTCCCAGGTTCACGTGATTCTCCAGCCTTAGCCTCCCAAGTAGCTAGAATTACAAGTATGTGCCACCAAGTCCAGCTAATTTTGTATTTTTAGTAGAGATGGGGTTTCTCCATGTTAGTCAGGCTGGTCTCAGATTCCTGACCCTCAGGTGATCCACCCACCTCGGCCCTCCAAAGTATTGGGATTACAGGCATGAGACACCTACTTATCATTGTGTTACAATTGCCTATAGTATACAGGATATACATATGCTGTATAGGCTTATAGCTTAGGAGCAACAGAAAATACCGGCCGGGCGCGGTGGCTCACGCCTGTAATCCCAGCACTGTAGGAGGCCGAGGCGGGCGGATCATGAGGTCAAGAGATCAAGACCATCCTGGCCAACATGGTGAAACCACGTCTCTCCTAAAAATACAAAAAATTAGCCGGGGAAGGTGGTGCGTGCCTGTAGTCCCAGCTACTCGGGAGGCTGGGGCAGAAGTGCTTGAAACCGGAAAACGGAAGTTGCAGTGAGCCGGGATCGCACCACTGCACTCCGGCCTGGCGCCTGGTAAGGGAGTGAGACTCTCTCTCTCAAAAAAAAGAGAAAATACCATATAGCCTGGAAGTGTAGTAGGCTATGACCTCCAGGTTTGGGTAATGCTCTCTATGTTTGCATGCCGATGAAATCACCAAACAATGCATTTCTTTGAAGGTATTGCCATAATTAAGCCATGCATCACTGTACTTTGACAGAGATATCATCCTTTTATTTATTTATGTTTTTGAGATAGGGTCTCACTCTGTTGCCCAGTCTAGAGCACAGTGGCACAATCTCAGCTCAGTGAAACCTCCACCTCCCAGGTGCAAGCGATTCTCGTGCCTTTGCAGTGCACAGCCACCCTGCAATAACCCCAAGGATGAAGGGCAGCCCAGCAGAGATGAAGGAAATGGGTATAATGGGTCGCACTACCCCACCCCGACCCAAACCTGAATTTCCTACGATTTGTTGTTATCTATGGCTGGTAAACTTATTACATTTTATAATATATGGGCTTCCTGACTTCCTGTGATGCAACTTAAAATTTTTAAATTAAACAGAAGCAATATACATTAATGGAAAGTATACTTTGAGCATCCAATCTTTCTGTTTTTCCATTTCAGTACAGTAGGCAATAAATTACATGAGATATTCAACATTTTATGATAAAACAGGCTTTGTGTGGATGATTTCCAAAACTTTAGGCTAATACAAGTGTTTTGAGCACATTTAAGGAGGATAGGCTACGCTATGATTTTAAGTAAGTTAGGTGTATTCAATGCATTTTTTACTGATGATATTTTCAACTTATGATGTGTTTATCTCGAAGTAACATCATGAATCAAAGACCTTCTGTAATTTAAATGGAGCTTTCTATTTATCAATGAATGGTACAATTCTCATTAAAAATAAGTAGAAACAAGTAAGCCTTATCCCCTCTGTTTGTTTCCCACAAAACCTCCAGTTTCCTTCAAATTTGGGAATCTTGTTTCTTTTCTTCACTATATAAATACCAGTTTTCATTGAGTTTCTCTCCATATACAAGGAAATTAAAGTTAATGGTGTCAGATCATAATACAATAAAAGAATGAAAATGAAGAGTAATTTAAAAAATTTGTTTATTCATTTATTATTTTTTTTTAATTAAGGTCTGCCCTTGACATTCTTTGTATGGAGGACTGAAATCCAGAGGCCCTGACTGCAGCACTGCCTGGCAAATAAATGTCCATCTCTCAGAGGCATATGAACCAGAGCAACTCCATCTTAAATGGGGCTGGGTAAAACGAGGATGATGCCTACTAGGCTGCATTCCCAGATGATTAAGGCATTTTGAGTCACATGATGAGATAGAAGATCGGCACCAGATACAGGTTATAAAGATCTTGCTGATAAAACAGGTTGCAGTAAACAGGCCAGCTAAAACCCACCAAAACCACCATGACAGTAGTGAGAGTGACCTCTGGTCGTCCTCACTGCTACACTCCCACCAGCACCAAGACAGTTTACAAATGCCATGGCAACGTCAGAAAGTTACCCTATGTGGTCTAAAAAGGGGAGGCATGGATAATCCACCCTTTGTTTAGCATATAATCAATAAACAGCCATAAAAATGGGCATCAGGCAGCCTTCAGGGCTGCTCTGTCTATGTAGTAGCCATTCTTTTCTTCCTTTACTTTCTTAATAATCTTGCTTTCACTCTACTCTGCGAACTCACCCTGAATATCAAGAACTCTCTCTTGGGGTCTGGATAGGGACCCCTTTTCTGTAACACAGCTATTAATTTGGCATATAAATATCCATAAAGTATCAATGCTGTTAGTCTGTTGGTTTCTCACATCTTATACATCTTTAACAAATGCTCCCAGAATTGCTTTTGGTCCATTTGACTGAGAATTTCATTACTTGTATGAAATTTGCTAGTAAGTCTCAGAGGCTCACCCTGTAGGAATGCTTCATTCACTAGAGAATGTGTTCCTCTCAATACAATCTTCTTGGCATTTGTACAATTTACAATACAGGCCCTAAATCAATTCTGATCTACTTTCTGGAGCCCTAAATTGTTTCTTCAGGAGGAAATCCATGTTCAACTTAGGTTGAGGAATCCCATTTTCACTACCCAGGACACTAAGCCATTGATTTCAAACCAGCTTTGTAAAAAATCGTAACTGAGAAAATCATTACAGTGAAAGAGATCTGATCTAACCAACTCCATCTTGCTTCTAACCTCCAAGCTGCTGTTATTCATTCTCCACTGAATATTCCGTGGTATTCAGTTTATAGTTTAGCTTTTAAACAAAGACAGCAACAGCCCTTTTCCAAAACAAAGACAGTAACAGCCGTTTCCCAAAACAAACCCCCTGCATCTCGCCTTTGTAGGACTAGCAAATCAGCTACAAGATTAGAAATTATGGTTTAGGATTCATGCAGCTGGAGACTGCAGGATTCTAAACCTCCTCAAATGCTCCTCGGGATAACATCACTATTGTGAAATATAAGATCAGTCGGGCCTGAGATATTTTGCAGATGCTGCAGTCAATGGATCAGCTGACACCACCCATATTGATAAACTAGCTCATCTGATCATGGCTCCAACCTGGGAAGTGACGCAGCGCAAGAGGGCAGCTTCCGCTTCCTATGATTTCATCTCCGACCTGACCAATCAGCACTCCCTACTTTCCGACGCACTACCCACCAAATTATTCTTAGAAACCCCAGCTTCACTCCAGGAAGACTGATTCGAGTAACAATAAAACAATGGTTTCCTGCACAGCCAGCTCTGCCTGAATTGTTGTTTCTCTATTACAGTTCCCCTGTCTTGATAAATGGGCTCTGTCTAGGCAGCCAGCAAGGTGAATCCCTTGTGTGGCTACAGATTCACATACAACTACTTTAGAGGAGTGTCAAAGGTTCAACCTAAACAATGGACATCAATGCAGACGATAACCAATACAAAGTTGTTAAATTATTGACAGAGTAAAAAAACAGAAAAGCAAATCCCCAAATACAGGTATGAAAACTTAAAACCTGCTAAATAATAATAGAAAATCAGTAAGGACCACAATTTCCTTATTATAAGACCATATTATACAACTATATACTACCTGGATATGGATGACGTTTTCTGAATTACATTCTTAGTTCAATGAAAACCTAAAGAAAACAACAACAAAACCAAAACAAAATAGTAATCACTCATCAAAGAGTAAGAAAAACATACATAGCTATATTATTGGTTATCTGGGCAAACATCATGCAGACAATTAGAAAATCAAGATGGGAAAAAAAAATCAAAGACAATCTAGCCAATATCTACAGTTTTTGGGTAAGGAGAAAAGCAAACAACATCACGACACTCTTATTTGCGCAGTGCGGAGTGACTGCCTCTACATTTAGAATGGGAGTCGCAATGTTCTCTCTACACCAGTTAATTCTTTTTCCACCTTTTATGATTAGAACAAGCTAAACCATATAACGAAAATAATCACAGCCTTTATTAAAGCATGCAATTCTGAGCATATTTGATCTTGTGCCTCATAGAAAATCTTGTTCCTCTTCTTTTCAACCAGACATGTTTCATAGGAAATTTCTCGACAACACTAAAAAGTGCGTAACATCTGCTTTTCCTCATAAAAGTAATATTTCCATTCCACAGGTAAAGAATGATGATAGAAAAGATGAAAACAACTGAAAAGATATTTTGAAGAAATGATTAATGAAAGGTGTTAATACAGAATTTAGTTTTAGATGATGTTTATGTGAAATTATAAAAAAGAAAACTGCATACAAGTGTTAAAGGTAATATGGGCCTTAAAAACACAAAAGCAAGAATGAATATTACCAGGAAAGCCTGAAGCTGTTAAGGATTCTTGATCAGCAAGCTGAATGACTGGAGAGAAAAGCCTTTCTTATGCAAAAGAACCGCATTCCTCATACAGCTCCAGAGGGAAGCCAGAAAGCAGCTGGCCTTGCCACTGCAGACCCCACAGAAGGCTCTGAGCTCAGCTGCAGTGGCTGCAGCCCCGCCCTTGGTGGGCGTGGTCTGCAGCAGGAGGACCGCATTCATGGAGCAACTGCGCTTGCGCGAGAGGGGTTTCTGCAGGGGTTTCTGCCACCTCTGGTGGTTGCTGGGTGGGTAGAAAAACCCCAAAGGCTTCAGAATGAGGGAATCCTAATGATGGGTGTTGACATCTCATAAAATCTACTGAGAATGGACTAAGCAAATAAAGCAGGGAATTACGTTGGGGGGTTGCCCAAGATTCACAAGGACATTGAAGACATAAATGTCAATAGTAATACTGAATTCTAAATTATCCTCTTTATTCAAGGCACAACTGAGAATATTGGTGTAGGTGCAAGGCATACAGGTTTTTGCCTTTTCTTCCTTATATAGTAGCACACTGGGTTAAGAGAAGGCCCTAGAGAGAAAATTCTTGTGCTAAATGAAGTTTCTTATTAAACTAATGTGATATTTTCACAAAGAGAAATAAACCAATGGGAAAAAAAGGGAGAGATCAAATCAGACACATGCATATATACACAAATAATTTATGAGATTAATTGGAGAAATACCAGCTTTTCAATAAATATGCCAAGCAATATGTTCACAGGGAAAAATAAAATCTGATATATAACCTCACATTACACATGAAATCATTCCTAGGTGGATCTTAGACCTAAATATTAAATCAATTTAACACAGGATGTAGATCTAATTTGGGAACACAACTTCATGGAGTAGAGTAACATTTCTTTTTTTCTTTTTCTTGAGATAGTCTTGCTCTGCTGCCCAGGCTGGAGTGCAGTGGTGCAATTTTGGCTCACTGCAACCTCTGCCTCCTGGGTTCAAGCAATTATTGTGCTTCAGCCTCCTGAGTAGCTGGGATTACAGGCAACTGCCAGCACCCTGGCTAATTTTTTGTATTTTTAGTAGAGATAGGATTTTGCCATGCTGTCCCAGCTGGTCTTAAACTCCTGACCTCAGGTGATCTGCCCACCTCAGCTTTTCAAAGTGTTGACATTATAGCGTGAGCCACCGTGCCCGGCCCTAGAGTACATTTCTTAATCTGGTCCTAGAATGTATTTTCCATACAAAAAAAGATATTCTAACACACTTTTTAAGTAAAGACTTCGAAGATAGACCAAGTCAAACTCAAGTTTCATCTATTCCTTTCTTGTAGGGCTTTAGATCAAATTCAGAAGGGGAACATAGGGGTAAAACTGGTGCTGATCTCTTGAGATGCTCTGAGGATTAAATAAATTAATAATTCATAAAACCTGTAGATTAATATCAAGTCTATATGAAAGAATGTATTATTTGCTGATACTGACATTAATAGTAATTGCAAAACATATTATTTACATCAATTGTAAGTTGCATCATTACATGTCACAATGGAGAATAAAACTATTGATAAACTGTGACATGAGTACTTCTTATTGCTTACTATTTTTGCCTCTTAACTATTAAAAATAACTTACATAAATATGGATATTTGTCTCTTCCATGATGAAATGAGATGGAAAATATAAGCAAAATACACTCACAAAGGTATTCCTGAACCTTCTCCAATTTGGATCAATTGATTCTGGGTCACATTTCCCCTCATCTCATCCATGATTTACCCCACATTGTAATCATCTGTACTAATCATAAGTTTTGTTGATGCCTCATTTCTTGTGAAATTTCTGTGGTACTCTCTGTGAGATTATTTATCCCACCTCCTGTCACTCTCTCTGCAAGTTCTGATGATATCACCAGCAAGGGTCAGTGGAAAGTTTTTAGAACAAATTTATGCATGTGTACATGATGACAACCATGCTATGACTGTTCTCTGGTCAATAACATTTTAACCTTATCCATTTTAAGGTATATCCCTATTTGAAATATGTGAAAATGTACCCTCTAGTATAAAAGCAATACACTGTTTTTCTCTTTATTTCTTACTGTAATACTGTCATTGCTGATCTGCTGTATTATGGCATTTTGTTAAAGAAATGCCCTCGAATGTATTTTCATATAAATTGACCAAGACCATTTACCTTCTACATAGCTGTTAGAGATATTAGTGACCACTGGATTTACTATTTTATATGTTGTTCTGAATTTCTATAATTTTATGTTCTCCGGGCATCCATTTAGAATCAGGTGTAACTTGGCTTATACCAGAAGTCGGATACAGTCACCCTTGACTCTATTTCCAGTTCTTTGCCTCCTCCCAGTTTCTCAATGTGATTCATCCAAATATTTACACAGCTGCCTCCTGGTGACCACCTCCCTATGGAACAGTCAAATATAACTCTAGAGGTGCCACAATGACTCCAAAACCCCTGTGGATGGCACTGATATGCCACAGTGACTATGTCCCTGTTACCATGTGATTCTATGGGACTTGAGATTCCTTGCTCAAAACCCACCAGTTAGAATCCCATGTGAGAAAAGTGCTTGTGTAACATGATGGACCCCAATAAGGGCTTCAGTCCCCTGCTCCCTCACACTCTTTCTCCCTTTGCTTCCCACCACAGGTTGTGGGTATACGTCTAGGATGGCACCCTCTTCCCATTGGCCCACAGAGGCGTGCTGCCCTCTTTAACTGGGCTCTGTAAGTAACACACTGCTTCTGTTATTTCAAGTGCTTTGTTGAGTTATTTTTTCCATATCACACTTGATCTGACTTCTTTCCCATTCAGGAGTCTCCTAGAGATTGGCTATCCTGGCAGGAATAAACTGGACACAGTCTGACAAGACCCATAAGGTGGTCTGCCAGTATAAACAAGTTCTCTGTGAGAGGGCCATCTGGTCTCAGGTCATATAATTATGTATTAGGCTGTAAAACAAGATAAAAAGGTATACCCTGAAAGGCACAATGTAAACATCAAGACCAAATCCTCTAGAGGCCATTCGAGCAGTGCTAGATTTTTTTTTCTTCTTCTTTTTTTTTTAATAGAAAGAATCTTACCCTGTCACCCAGGCTAGAGTGCAGTGGTGCAATCTCGGCTCACTACAACCTCTGCTTCCCAGGTTCAAGTGCTTCTCCTGCCTCAGCCTCCCAAGTAGCTGGGACTACAGGTGTCCATTACCATGCCCAGCTAAATTTGTATTTTTAATAGAGATGAGGTTTCACCACGTTGCCCAAAGGACTTGAACTCCTGAGCTCAAGTGGTCCACTCACCTCAGCCTCCCAAAGTGCTGGGATTTCAGGTGCAAGCCACTGCTACCTGCCAATAGGGGTAGAATTAACAGTCACTGGGTTAAAGAGAAACCTCAAGAATGAACTAGAAATAACAAAAATACAACAGATGTGGAGAGGTGATATATGTGCTATGTTTCAATAAATCTATTGAGAAGGAAGATAGAAATGGCAGTCACTTTGCCACTTCTACATTGGTAGCTTTCTTCAGAGTTAGATAAAGTTGTACATTGAGAGTATCTATTCTAACCAAGTAATATGAGCAATGAACCCAATAAACTGTATTCCAAACCTAATACTTCAATTCACAACAGTTCTCTATCCAATTCGTTCTCCATTTGTCTTTTTTATCATGTAGATGGTGATCTACATGGTCACATATAAAGGTGGCCTTTTAAGGGCAATCTTTGCAGAAATAAATGCATTATTGTTTTTAAAAATTGTTTTGTTATGTTCTTGCTATGGTTTGAATTTTTGTCCCCTACAAAAATGATGCAGGAACTAATTGCAACTGTAGCAGTATTAAGAGGTGGGGCTATTAAAAGGTAATTAGGCCTTGAGAGCTTTATCCTCATAAATGGATTCATACCATTATATCAGGAGTGCGTACATCAAAATAATATAGGAGCCAATTAAAAGACCTTCGAATGGCCAAGAGTAGAAAAATTTGAACAACAAAATAAACTAGCAAAATGTAAGTGTAAAATAAATATCCATGCTTGCACAGTGATATAAATAAATGAGTGAAAAAATACATAAAACAAATGGAGGAAAATTGACACATTACACATGTTTCAGGATTCCAAATTATTTTTGCAGATACTCTTCCCATAAGGAGGTGGAACATGACTTCCCACTTCTTATGTGCTAAGCCTAATGACTTCTTTTCAAAAGTACAACACACAAAATGTAACAAATAGCAATTTAACAGTGAAGGAATCTGATAAGACATAATTCATACAGGTAATCAAATTAAGGTCAACATGATATGACAAGCTATTAGTATGTAACATTGGTATGATGTGATAAGAATGGCAATTTACCTCGGTAGTCTTCCTTTTGAAAACCCATGACTCTAATCTAATCAGGAGAAAAACAACAGAGAAATTCCCAATGAAGTATGACAATGTCATGAAAAACCAGGAAAGCTGAAGAAAGTGTCCCAGCTTATGAAACCTAAAGAGAAATGACATCTAAATGTTATGTGTCATCCTGGATGGGATTCCAGAATCAAAAATGGACATTAAGTGAAACCTAAGGAAAGATGAATAGAGTAGATAGTAATGAATGATAATATTTAACACTGGTTCTTAATTGTAACAAGTGTAGCACACTAATGTTAATAATATTAGTAAGGAAAATTGTGTGGGGTATATGTAAATTCTCTATATTACTAATTGTTCTGTAAGTCTTATGCTATTCTAAACAAAACAAGTTTTCTAAAAGCACTGTCAAGCTTAACAGAACATTAGCAATATCACTGTTGACGCCCCTGAAAAAATATTCCTTTTTACTGGCTGAAGGTAACTATCATTTGGAATTCCCTATTTGTCACTACTGAATTTTTTAAAATTATTTTTCTGTTTTATTTTTTCTTCTTTTCTTTTTTTTTTTTTTTTGAGATATGGTCTTGCTCTGTTGCCCAGGTTGGAGTGCAGTGGCACAAAGTGCAGCCTGGACCTCCCAAGCTCAGGCAATCCTCCCATCTCAGCCTCCCAAGTAGCTGAGACTGCAAACATGTGCTACAATGCCTGGCTAATTTTTTGCATTTTTTGTAGAAACAGGGTTTTGCCATGTTTCCCAGGTTGGTCTTGAATTGCTGGATTCAATTAATCCACCCACCTCCACTTCCTAAAGTGTTGGGATTATAATCATAAACCACTGCATCCAACCCTATGTTAATACTTATAACTAATATATTATTCAGTTTTTCTTGTTTTCTAACTTGGAAAAATACATTTAATTTACTCACTGTTTCTAGTCTAATTATGAGAAACCATCAGATAAATACGTACTGTGGGACATTCCACAGTTATCTGACTGATATTTTCACAAGGGTCAAAGTCAGGAAATATAAGTGGAGACTGAGAAACTTTTGCAGAATGAAGAAGACCTGACGTGGCAGGTAGACACTATGATGGTGCCCAATGATCACCTAAGTTTCAATCTTAGGAATCTAGAAGAAGAGCAAATTAAATTTAAAGTAAGCAGAGGAAAAGATACACTATTGTAAAGACAGGAAACAAAGAAATAAAACAACTGGATTTCTCAAATGCATGTTGATTGGTTTATAGTTTGCTGAACACTGAAGTATCCAACATTAACAGGGAAACACAACACCCTAAGCAGTATACCTTGCTTAAGAACATGCAGTAGTGACACCCATAAAATAAGGAGACACTAATCTTCACAAATGATCAAAGAAGGCAAACTAAAGTGTGATAATTTTGTTTACTAAGCTGACATTTTAACTCTGAATACTCCACCATTAAGTAATATATGTAAGTAACTATTGCTATGGCATAATGTAAAAGTCTTATGTGATAGAATAAAGTCACAATACATATCATTGTCTGAGATGCAAAAAATAACTGAGGGGAAAGGAACCTGCCCTCAGGGTGGGATGGAGTTGGTCTGAGCGATGGAGAAAGGGACATGAATAGGAGCATCCAAGTTCCCTTAGTTGGCCTATACTGGCTCCGGAGGGTCCTCTCTGTTCCTCTTCACTCTCCCTCCTTCCTAGAACTAATGTCTCATAATGCACAAGGACCTCCCCAGGGACAGAAGCTATCCTCACTCTTCCTGACCTAGAGGTACTGTTGCAAGGGACAAGACTCAGATATTTGAACCACCAGCACAACCAATGCATTCGTTAGTGAGCTAGCCCTATGTTACTTCCTGACCTGCCTACTCTCCCCTACACAGACCCTCCATGGTCTGCCCTTTCTGCTTCTGCCCTCCTTACATATTGCTAATCCCAGTGGTCCTTCCAATCCACTGTCCCCTTCTCATGCTCTGGCCTGGGTCACGGACACATTGTTTTCCTCTTTTCTTTCTCCTCCTGTTTGTCAGATTCACTGCTCTGCACTCTCCAAAATCTCCTTCAATGTTTCTCCTCCTAGAGGCCTTCCTTGCCCATTCCATTTCAGGTCTGATGCTTGTGCTCTCAGCTCCGAAGAGCTGCTCTACCTCCTACAGTCGGGATTTTGGTTATAGTCTTTGAATCATTACTGGACTAAAATATCACACATTATTTTGTCTCTGTCGTTCATCTGTAAGACCCAAACATGTATTGGGCAAAACCCAACACAGAATATTTTAAATTTCACAAATGACTTAATGAATCTCTAACCAGCCTGGGCAACAAAGTGAGACCTGTCTTTATTAAAAATAAAAAAATAAGCAGGGCTTGGTGGCATATGCCTGCAGTCCCAGCTACATGGAAGGCTGTGGCAGGATAACTGCTTGGGCCCAGGAGGTAGAGGCTGCAGTGAGCTGTGTACATGTCACAGCACTCCAGCCTGGGCAACAAAATAAGACCCTGTCTCAAAAAAACAAAACAAAAATAAAAACTCTTCACAGATATCGTTTCCTAACAAACTTAAATTTTCTTTCAAAGTGAAGAGTGTGTGAATCTGAAGATAAACATGTTTTTTGTTTTTGTTTTTGTTTTTATTTTTGAGACAGAGTTTCACTCTTTTTGTCCAGGCTGGAGTGCAATGTTGTGATCTCAGCTCACAGCAACCCCCAACTCCGAGGTTCAAGAATTCTCCTGCCTCAGCCTCCCGAGTAGCTGGGATTACAGGCATGTGCCACCATACCCAGCTAATTTTGTATTTTTAGCAGAGATGGGGGTTTCTCCATGTTGGTCAGGCTGGTCTTGAACTCCCGACCTCAGGTGATCCGCCTGCTTTGGCCTCCCAAAGTGCCGGGATTACATGCTTGAGCCACCGCGCCTGGATGAACATGGTTCTTTTGCTCCTTTTGGCTCTTAGGACAGGGGTGAGCCCTGACTTCCCCCTCAGCCTCTTCTCCAGCCTCCCTATTCTCAATTCCCTGTGAAGATCAACTCATGGACCAGGTTGCTTCTATCTCATCTGTACTTCGTTTCTAGACAGTTTTGCTCCCTGGATGAAGGAAGATGTTTCAAAGATTCAGCTCCATTAATAGGGTTCCCTTGATAATTCCATATCATTATTACCATATTTGAATAAGTATTAAAAATTATTTTGTCAAGTATTATTACAATCACTGTTAGCCTGTTGGCAGCCATGACATGGGTTTCATTGTTTGCACATAGATGAACTTGTTTTGAAACCTTCTGCTCTTTCCTTCTGGTAACATCACCTAATCAAAACATGCAGAATGGTGTTGGCAAGAAAGGTGGAGAAATGTTTTCCAAGAAATGCTTCATTACCATCTCTGTTCATGCCACAGAGGGTGTTGTGAAGCCATCCATGACTCTGAATTGAAATCTAATTTGGGAAAATCAGAATTAGAATTTCAAGGTATTTGCAAATTCATTTATGAGGTGCTTTCATTATTGCCTTCATTTTCATACAAGTAAATCTTATGCCTTTATAATTTTAGAAGGATTTTTTCAGTAAGTATAAAATAAGGCAATTATGTGTATAACAGTTTGACAGAGATATATTTCCATTTAAATCAATCTTAAATCTTTGATTCACTAACTTCCAGTGGATGGCCCTCATCTAGACTCCTACTGTGCATAGGTCAATCCTGACTCTCTGTTCTGAGAGCCCCCAACTATATCTGAGCCCTAGTAACAGATCGGCTCGCAGCTCTCCAATAATGGGAAATCAAGGGGAGCTGGACATAGGGGTTTACAGTGTGCCTTTTACGGGATACTTCATTTACCTAGTTGACGCTCTAATCTTGTGTGTGATCTGGGACCATGTGTCCATCTTACAGGAAAGATATACTGGCAGATGTCTTTCTTGCTCTTGTTTGGCTGTGTCCCGTTTATTCCTGTGTGATCACCACTGTGGCACTGGGAACCAGATCTTGTGTTCTCCCAGTGTTCTAGGGAAAACTAAGCCTTGTTTCTTCAATGGAAGGCACACATTTAATAATCTAATTATTAAAATAATTTTGTGTTTGTCTCATCAGTTGTAAAGTGATGGATAGGCTGATGGAATAAGGGAAGTCAGTATACACAGAAAAGCAGTAGAGAAACTTCTTTCAACCTTGTGCATTTTTTCTTACAACACAGTATTTTATAATGAAAACAGAGACTTTGGGGAAAGTGTGACCTTGAAGCCCCTACAAGACCTGTCAGATTAAACGTATGTTGGTGGAAAAGTTAAAGAGAATCTTAAGGCCAATACAGAAATGATTAAAGTAGTAACCAATTTTTTAGAAACTGATAATCAGTTCAGTAAACTGAAAAATATTTCACATTTCAGGACGAATGCAAAAAAAGACACTGAAGTTATTAATAGTGAAAAGGAAGAATATAAAATCATGATTCGTGCAATGTTTATATAACTATAAAAGAGGTTGTAAAAAAATACCACGGTTTCAGAGAAAGATAAACAAATCTTAGGTTAAAACAAAGTTAATACAAGAATAAGAACCAAAACAATGATAAGAAGCCTAGACAGGAAAATTTCTACGGGTAAAACGCAGCTTAGTTTCCGCGGTAGAAACCGATATGAGACTCCCAGCGGGCGCTATAAGCGGAACAGATCCACGACGAGAGCGGAAACGGAAATAGTGAGGGGGAAAGGGCACCAGCAATTCCGCCGACCTCGCGCAGGCGCAAACAGGGTCTGCCCCTGCCGGCCGCCGTCTTCCTCTACCTCCGTCATGTGACCTTCCCGCAGCGCAAGGCGGGATGGCTGGCCGCAAGGGACAAAGATGCTTTTCCTGCGGGTAGCCTTGTGAGGTTGGAGAAGCTAGGCTGTGCGGCACCGCTCAGAATCGCGGGGTACCAGGAGTCCTGGCCCTGCCACGGAGACTTGGGCCAATGCACCTGATTCTCTGTCAGACTGGAAAACGTTTTTTTAAAAAAATAACCCATCAAGGCTTTAGTCTAAGAAATTACACTCATGTTCTGAACTATAATGCTCCTGGGGAGTTATGTGTACAGAAGCACACACAGCTCAGGGTTTAATGTGACACTGCAAAGTCAGCTTAAGTCGTTTTACAGTCATGTCCGAAGTATGACTGCGCTCAGGGTAACACACTCCTATACATCCGTATTTGTAAATAAAAGCAATTAGCGTAATGGGATTCACTTCCACCCTTGGATTAAATGACAGGAAGAGTGGGCATGGGCCAGGACTTGCTGAGTCTTTACTGGAAATTGTTAAGGATTGCATTTGACCCCTAACCCATGCAGCAATTTTATTATTTTGAGGCGGAGTTTCTCTGTCACCCAGGCTGTAGTGCAGTAGCGCGATCTCTGCTCACTGCAATCTCCGCCTCCCAGGTTCAAGCAATTCTCCTGACTCAGCCTCCCGAGTAGCTGGGATTACAGTCGCCCTCCCCCATGTCCACTAAGTTTTTGTATTTTTAGTAGAGTTGGTCTCGAACTCCTGGCTTCAAGTGATCCACCCACCTCGGCCTCCCAAAGTGCTGGGATTACAGACATGAGCCACTGTGTGTGGCCAATATTTTAGTTTTTAAGTAAATATAAAAATCCTGCTCAAATTAACAGTTTCTGGTTCCTGGACCCCACCTCCCCTCTCCTTGTTATTAAGGTTGCCATCGGCCCCCCTTTCTGTTGATGCTAGGTGGCGCTGTGAGCACAGTTGTTTCATTCTCCAAACCACAGTGTAACAGGTACTTGTGAAATGCGGGTCAGGTGAAATTAAGGCATGAAAGCAACCTGTCCTTGGTGCTGAAATGTTGTTTTCTAGGTAGAGGATTTATTTTCTGACTTCGTATCGTTCACAGGAAGGTATGACTCAATCAAGAGGAGTTTCTACCCTGAAAATACTAAAAAAATTTTGTGGATTCTTTTCCTAGACTTTTATGTTGCCTCTCATTTTCCTCACTTCTGACTTTTTCTTTGCTTGTACAGGGTCTGAGCCTCAACCCCACATATATATATATATATATTTTCTTTCAAATTCATGAGACTCTCAAATTCCCATTTTACAATGACAACAACTGTATTCTTTTTTTTCTTTAGACACTGATTTTCACTCTTGTTGTCCAGGCTGGAGTGCAGTGGCACAATCTCGGCTCACTGCAATCTCTGCCTCCTGGGTTCAAGCAATTCTCCTGCCTCAGCCTCCTGAGTAGCTGGTATTACAGGCATCTGCCACCAGGCCTGGCTAATTTTTTGCACTTTTTTTCTTTTCTTTTTCTTTTAAGCAGAGACAGGGTTTCACCATGCTGCCCAGGCTGGTCTTGAACTCCTGACCTCAGGTGATCCACCCTCCTCTGCCTCCCAAAGTGCTAGGATTACATTCATGAGCCAGCCAACAACTGTTTTCTTGAGTCAGCCCCATAGTAGCTGATGAACAGAACCTCAGAAAACTATAAAATCCTAACACATTGACACAGAACAAAATTTCTTAAAAATCTAGCCCTGACATAGATTTCTAACTTTCTTCAGGTGTACTGAAATTGCTTCTCTCCCTGTGACGTCTCAAAAATGTTGACTTGTAGGCACACTCTGGTCTCTCCCTGAATACTAATCCTGCTTTAATTCTAATTCGAATGTTTTTCAGCTACTTATTACTTATCTATTCAATCATAAATTACTTTCTGTGGGATTCTATGATTATTTAAATTTGGATTGTACGCCCATGCATTTTGTGGATTTCCACAGAATAATGCACATTCCCTACTACAACCACTCTGATTTGTATTGCCTACTTGTTCATATCTCTGCTTGACTGATGCCTCAAATAAAGAAGAAATGTATGTTTGTTTTTCATTTGTCCATCCCTCACAAGTAGCAATGTATGTGCCACATGGCTGCCACTAGATTTTCTTAGTTTGTAAAAATGAGTGAGTGAAAATCAGTTGACTTCCTTCATACTGATAATGAAAAATTGAGTGTGGAAGTTAAAATATATTTTACAGTAGCATAAAAATAATGATATACTTAGAGATAAATCTGACAAAATGTGTGCAAAATGTGTACTCTGGGCATTAGAAAACACTGATTAGATTGATAGTCAAAAAATCTAAATAAACATAATGATACACCAATTTCATGGATTGCAAGTCTCAATATTAAGGGTCAATTCTTTTTAATTGTTTTTGAGATTGAGTCTTGCTCTGTGGCCCAGGCTGGAGTGCAGTGGCACTATCTTGGCTCACTGCAACCTCGGCCTCCCAGGTTCAAGTGATTCTCCTGCCTCAGTCTCCTGAGTGGCTGGGATTACAGGCATCCACTGCCAGGCCTAGCTAATTTCTTTTTTTTTTTTTTAATAGAGATGGGGTCTCACCATATTGGTCAGGCTGGTCTCAAACTCCTGACCTCGTGATCTGCCCACTTCAGCCTCCCAAAGTGCTGGGATTACAGGCGTGAGCCAAGGGTCAATTCTTATATGTTTACTTGTACCTTCACTAGACTCTTCAGCTGATTTTTTTTTTTTTTAGAAATTGAGAATTAGATTCCAAAATTTATGTAAGAAACTAAATAATTAGTACAGCCAAACCAATTTTCAAGAAAAGGAACAATATTGGGAGCCTCACTCTACCTATTTCAAGTTTAATATAACATGGTATTAGTCAAGATAGTGTGGAATTGGTGTAAGGATAAATATTTAGATAAATGAAACAATATAGCATATACATATATAGTTGGTAGGTTGTTGACTCATGTGCCAAGGAAATTCAGTTTTCTTGAATCGAAGGGGAGTATTTGTAGCAAGTGCTTCAAAAACAATTGAGCATTCATATGCCAAAATACAAAACAAAACTCTTCACGCTTATTTTGCACTATATGTAAAATTAATTTAAAATACCATAGATATAAGTGTAAATCCTTAACACATAAAATTTCTAAGGAAAATATTGTAGGTAATCTTTATAACCTTGTGTTAAGGAATATATAATGGCAGGGAATAAATTACCAAGTCCAAAATTTAAAAACGGACAAATTGACCAGGTGTAGTGGCTTGTACCTGTAATCCCAGCACTTTGGGAGGCTGAAGCAGATGGATCACCTGAGGTCAGAAGTTCAAGACCAGCCTGGCCAACATGGTGAAACTCCATCTCTACAAAAGTACAAAAATTAGCCGGGCATGATGGCAGGTGCCTGTAATTCCAGCTACTCAGGAGGCTGAGGCGGGAGAATTGCTTGAACCCAGGAGGCAGAGGTTGCAGTGAATTGAGACTGTGCCACTGCACTCCAGCCTGGGTGACAGAACCAGATTCTGTCTCAAGAAAAATAAAGGAGAAGTTATTCTTAGTCAAAATTAAAAATAAATGCTGCTCTTTGACAGACACTGTTAAGAGAATGACAAGACGTGGCACAGGCTGAGAAAAAATATTTTCAGTACTTAACTGATGTAGGTCATATCAAAATTATGCATATACATAGTTAAATTTAATAATAGAACAGTAAGTATGTTTTGAAATGAGAAAAGTGACAGTCAAATCGTAGATATGGATGGCAAACAAGTTCATGAATTATGTTCAATGCTATTATCATTAGGACGATGTGAATTATTGAAACTACAGTAAGATGCCACTATGTATGTACTGGAATTATTAAGAGTGTCTCTCTCTCTATATATATACACATACATTTACTCATGCACACACACACACACACACACAGTAAAAACACACGCACACAGAGTCCAAACCAAGTGCTGGTAAGGATGTGGAGCAACTGGGATTCCCATCTTTGCTGTTAGGATGCAAAATGATAGCCTCTTTGGAAAACACTTTGGCAGTTTCTTGTAAAGTGAATTATAATTTTTTTTTTTTGAGACAGAGTCTTGCTCTGTTGCCCAGGCTGGAGTGCAGTGAGGCCATCTCAGCTCTCTGCAACCTCTGTCCCTTGGGTTCAAGCGATTCTCATGCCCCAGACACATGAGGAGCTGGGATTACAGGTGTGCACTATCACACCTGGCTAAGTTTTGTGTGTGTGTGTGTTTTTTTTTTTTTTTTTTAGGCAGAGTCTCACTCTGTCATCCAGGCTGGAGTGCAGTGGTGTGATTTCAGATCATTGCAATCTCCACCTCCCGGATTCAAGCAATTCTACTGTCTCAGCCTCCTGAGTAGCTTAGATTACAGGCATGTACTGCCACACCCAGCTAATTTTTTCTGTATTTTTAGTAGAGACGGGGTTTCACCATGTTCGCCAAGCTGGTCTTGAACTCCTGACCTTAGATGATCTGCCTGCCTTGGCCTCCCAAAGTGCTGTGATTACAGGTGTGAGCCACTGTGCCCGGCCAAGGTTTTTGTTTTTAGTAGAGATGGGGTTTCACTTTGTTGGCCAGGATGGTCTTGAACTTCTGGCCTCAAGTGGTCCTCCCATCTTGGCCTCTCAAAGTGTTGGGATTACAGGTGTGAGCCACCACACCCAGCCTTCTGAAACATGCTTTTGTTATATGATCCAGCAACCCAGCCCTAAGATAGGTTCCCAAGATAAATTAAACTATACGTTTGTAGTAACCATATTATAATAGCCCAACATAATATCCATCAAGTTATCAATATTAATAACATTTTATATTAATAAAAACCATGAGTGCTCTGGAGGCTGAGGCAGGAGAATCTCTTGAGCCAGGAGGCAGAGGTTGCAGTGAGCTGAAGTTGCGTGATTGCACTCCAGCCTTCAGCCTTAGCAACAGAACAAAACCCCATCTCAAAAAAAAAAGTGAATTGTAAAATATTCATTGACTAGTGTGCAAGTCAGTTTCAAAAAGAAACAAACTATAGATACATTAAACATGACAAATCTCAAAAGTGTTATTGAAAGGGTATCTACAGAATTATTTCTTTTATATGACATTCTGTAAAAGGCAAAGTTATGGAGACAAATATGATCAATAATTTTTAAAGCTACAAGTGTTGGGAAGATTACTGCAATGGAATTTTGGGGTGAAAATGCAAAACTGTCCTCCAGGTGGCCTTGGATAGATTCAATTCTTCCGATTTTCTTAATTTTAATTTGCCAAGAATAAGTGCAGAACCAACCAGGAATGCAATATTCTGAGATAGGGAGGGACTGTCTGGAAGAACCCTGGCCTTGTTCTGGTCCTTCCTAGGGAATGTCACATCTTGAGTTGGGGAGGGATTGTCCCGGACAGTTGGGGTTTGTTCCTCTCCACCCTACAAGCAGCATGTCCTTCAAGCTTTGCTCCCCTGAGGCATATAACCCAGGTGGGCTGCCTTTTGGGTTTCCTAAGCTGGCGGAAGAGGGGCATGTGCAATTGAGACTTCATCTGCCCTGGGAACCCATCTCGAGCCTTGCGGAACCAGCTCACAATCAAGCCAAGGCTTCTTTGGAAAGAAGACTTGCTCCCTGTCAGTAAGTAAATCTGCATCCTGTCACTTATTGCCTGAGAGTGTATTTTGTCTCACTGCTCTCAGGCAGTTGTAGCACTGCAGCAGAGGCTGCAGTGGGTGGAAGTCTTTGGACTCCTATTCCTGATGGCTGGTATAGTGATGATCTTTGCTGTTCTCTGTGTGGTGGAGTCCTCCCTTGGGATTGGTAATTGGTGAATCTGCTTCAAAAAATTGGTGCAGTAAGGTCCAGTCAGAGAAACATGGCTTTCTGACAAAGTGGGAGGGGAATACCACCCAGTACCCAGAGACATTAGCCCAGGCAGAGACATCAGCCCAGGAGCACAGGGGCTAGACATGCACCTGGATGAGTTACTGATAGGGATGGGTGATAAATGGGACATATGTCATTCTCCTCCCCACAGATGTCAATGAGCTGACTGCATGGACTGAGACAGAGAGAAAGGAATATGGAAACACAAGATCACAGTTCGAGATCCCGTAGGTGTTGGGCATGTATGTGATCCTTCATTTCCAGGACCCGCGAGCTTGGATGGTGAGTATTCAGACAGACTCTGAGGCACCTGAGAAGGAACTAGAGAGAGAAGAACTAACATGTACAAGGTCAGCCCAGAAGATGGGCAGAGCCAGGCTCTAAAGGTTAAGGAAGAAGACAGGGAAATCTTATGCAGCCTGGCTGTTGTGAGTATTTGATAAAGGAACATTGCTACCTAAGTGTCTTGGTCTGATTGACACAGCTAAGAATGGGGCCAAGGCCTCTATCCCCACTGTAGCCCTCTGGCCTTATACCCTTATTATGTATAAGAGAAGAAAAGAGAGGGCTTCAGTTTTTTTCTCAGGTTCTTGGATACGGGAGCCCACATGACCATGTTTCTGGGTCCTTTTAGGGGAATAATTTAACTGATGACATTAGGAGGTTTGGGAACAAACTGGTGACCCATCATGCTTATATGCATACAGTGCTTATGTACTTGTTTGTGGGCCCTACGAGCAATTTTTTATGAAGGTGGCTGTGGTTCCAACCTTAATAGGCACTGATGTTTTGGAAAGTTATGCCGCCTCACAGCTAAGAACTAAGCCACAATAGTGTGCCATCTCATTCTGCCTGTCACCTAAGCTACCCACACCCCACTAGGTTATTAAAAAAAAGTGGTACTGCATACTATATGGAATAATGACATTGTTTTATTAATTCTGGATTTACTTGTTACAAATAAAAATGTGACAGCCAGCTGGGTGTGGTGGCGCATGCCTATAATCCCAGAACTTTGGGAGGTCAAGGTGGGTGGATCACGAGGTCAGGAGTTCAAGCCCAGCCTGGCCAACATGGTGAAACCCCTTCTCTACTAAAAATACAAAAATTAGCCAGGTGCGGTGGTGGGTGCCTATAAACCCAGCTACTCAGGAAACTGAGGCAGAAGAATTGCTTGAACCCAGGATGTGCAGGTTACAGTGAGCCGAGATTGCACCACTGCACTCCACCTGGATGACAGAGCAAGACTCTGTCTCAGGAAAAAAGAAAAAGAAAGAAAATGTGACAACCCACCCTGTCACAATGTAACAGCCCAGTTTGGTTAGTCAAAAAGGTCATGGAGATGATGAATGACAAAGCTACTTAAGCAAGAAGCCAAAACTGTATTCCAGATACAGGCAAGCCCCTGGCTGCTCTCACTGATATAAAGGAGGCCTGGAAGCTGGTGAGGCCTCTTTGGGTCCTGGAGACTACATGTATCCCACATTGGGGTTCATCTCGTACCCATAATCAAAGTAATCCCAGCTCTTAGGGAGGCAGAAGCAGGAGGATAGCTTGAGCCCAGGAGTTCAAGACCTGCCTGGGCAATATAGCAAGACCCTGTTCTCCACAAAAAGGAAAAAACAAAACAAAACAAAACAAAGTAACCAATAAAGCCATACACTTTGATTAAAATACTTTGCAGCAGCAGGTTTTAGAAGCTGTTCAACAATTTGTGTCTCAGGCACTGTCTTTTATTTTATTTTATTTTTGAGATGGAGTCTTGTTCTGTCACCAAGCTGGAGGGCAGTGGCACAATCTCTGCTGACTGCAACCTCTGCGCCTTGGGTTCAGGTGATTCTTCTGCTTCAGCCTCCCAAGTAGCTGGGACTACAGGTGCATGCCACCACACCTAGCAAATGTTTGTATTTTTAGTAGAGATGCAGTTTCACTGTGTTGTCAGGGATGGTATCGATCTCTCGACCTCGTGATCCACCTGCCTCGGCCTCCCAAAGTAGGGATTACAGGCATGAGCCACCACACCCAGCCAGCACTGCCTTTTAAACCTTGGGTCTGCTAGCCTGATGAAATCACAGTTGTGTGTAACCTGATGCAGAGCTATGGATGTCTCTGGCAACAGAAAACTGACACTGTGGTGTACCAGCCCCTCAGATTTTGGACACATAAGTTGCCTCAGGCAGCCACCAAATATGTATCTTTTAAATGGGAATCCTTACTTGATATTGGGCACTGTTTTGGACTGGGCATCTCGTGGCCAGAATGCCAGATGGAACTCTGCAACCTGAACTGCTGTTTCTCTCTGGATGGCTCACAAGCCCAACCAATGCAATTAGGCTCAACAGAGTTCAATTATCAGATGGAAGTGGTGCATTCAAATTTAGGCCCAGCCAGGACCACACATGACCAGCAGGCTCCAAGGAACAAATGGCTAGCTAATTAGAAGACACCTTAGGGTGTGCTTTGGCTCCTCCCGTGGGTACCTGGAGCCTGAGTCTCTGAGACAAGCCTGCTGATGGTGTGGCATGGTTTACTGATGGCTCAGTGGAACAACAGAGCACATGGGGTCTGTCGGGCTGTGGCTGTCATCATCATGTGACAGAATAAATATTGGTGTTTTGCCCAGTGGACCAAGCAACACGCATTGGTGATGACCATGTGGGCCACCCCTACCACCAGGTCTTCCTGCATTTCACCAGCGTGGGGGCCTTTGCTAACAGCCTGCTTACCTTGCCAGGAGAATGGCAATTGAGTGACTAGACTATTTAAAGAGCCTCTGTGTGGGGACAAAGACTGCCAAAACAGCTTCCTACGTGGAAAAGACAAACAATATGCACTCTTGTGGATGCTGATACAGCAATGGTAATTGCTGTTACTCAGGAGAACCTATGTCATGATTTTTGGATACCCCACAGGACCTCAGTCTCACCAAGAAGCATCCTTTACTACCTGAGTGGCAAAACAATGACCATGCTCTCATGAAATATGATGGGCTTTGTATGCACCCTGTCATCTGCAGGCCAGTAGAGCTACTGAACAATTTTAACAGCCAACTCGCAAAGCAATGAAGACAGGACATCAAGGAGGCCTGTTCATGAGGTGGTACTCCTACCTAGCAGCATGAACACAAAATGCTACACTCCAACGCATGGGAAATGGTACACAGCAGCACATGTTGGGAAACGCTGAGCTTGATGTGGGTGGAGGCGGACCAGGCAGCTGGTTAATTAGGCTGTTCCTGTGAAATTCCAGCCTCAATGTTCCCTGTCATTCTTTTTCCTTTTCTCTTCAAAGTCCATGTTTTGGGGGTGGTTCATGGCTCAGGCCACCACAGAACCCCAGGAAGTGCTCCCTAACTTTAATTTTATTGCAGTGTTTCCCAAGGTGCCTCCCACTTTCTATGGGATCTCACAGTGTTGGGGGACAGGATCCAGGAGTATCAGGATGCTAGGAACCCTCTAGTGGTGCTGGAAATATCTGATCCTTCCAGTGGGGTGGGTTATGTTAACAGGCACATCAAGTTTGTATCAGACATGACCTCCCTTGCTGGACTGGATGACTGAAATCAACATGTTTATGTCTACAACAAACGCTTTGGGTGCCAGCAGAAGTAGTAACCTCAGCATGACAGACAGACTGGGCTACACCAGCTCAGCCCAACCCTTACTTGATAGATAGGGAAGACCTGAGACCCAAGGGGGGCAGGTGGGAATGAGTCTCGTAATCCATTCTTTTTTTAAAAAAAAATTTCTTCTTTTTTTTGAGACAGAGTTTCACTCTTGTTGCCCAGGCTGGAGTGCAATGGCGCGATATCGGCTCACCGCAACCTCTGCCTCCTGGGTTCAAGTGATTCTCCTGCCTCAGCCTCCAGAGTAGCTGGGATTACAGGCATGTGCCACCACACCTGGCTAATTTTATATTTTTAGTAGAGATAGGGTTTCTCCATGTTGGTCAGGCTGGTCTTGACCTCCCAACCTCAGGTGATCCGCCCACCTTGGCCTCTCAAAGTGCTGGGATTACAGGCATAAGCCACTGCACCCGGCTCATCCATTCTTTCTACAGGGCCATGGCAGCAGAGGCCAGGAAGCTAAAGCCTTTGTTAGATTTCCCAAGCTGTGGCCACTGTGGGAAACCTTGATTATGGTGGTAATTTCATGACAGTATGCATTTGTTGAAACTCTATAAACTGTGTACTGGAAAAGGATGGCTATCACCTCAAGAAATTCAATTTTAAAAATTAAAAAGTCGGCTGGGCACAGTGGCTGACACCTGTAATCTCAGCACTTTGAGAGGCCGAGGCAGGTAGATCACCTGAGGTCAAGAGTTCAAGATCAGCCTGCCCACCATGGTGAAACCTTGTCTCTACTAAAAATTCAAAAATTAACCAGGTATGGTGGCGTGTGCCTATAATCTCAGCTACTTGGTAGGCTGACACAGGAGAATTGCTTGAACCAGGGAGACGGAGGTTGCAGTGAGCCGAGATGGTGCCACTGCACTCTGGCCTGGGTAACAGAGGGAGATTCCATCTCAAAACAAAAAGAGATATTGTGTCAAAATCCTTTTAATCTGTCCTTCGTTAAATCAGTAGCCCCCCAAATTGCAATATATGATTAGTGTTTTTCCACAGGATTTTTCTATTTACTCATTCTGCGTAAATATAAAATGGTTAAGAGTCCTGTCCATAGGTAGTTCAGACTTACTGCTTGCCCAGACTCCCACTCACAGCTATACAAGGATTTCATTCTTCTTGTCAAAGTTATCTTTGGACATCTTTACCCCTCAGTAGTCCTTTGCTTTCTTCTGTAGCTTGAAATCTCTATTCATGCTTGCTGTGGCTAAGATTTATACATTGAAGCTACTGGGGTGCAGGAAATACCACCCTAATATATGGCACCCTGGCACACTGAATACTGCAGAAAGCTGCAGAAGGAGTAAGATTTCAATGACTTGCTCCCACCTCTTCTCTCCGAAGATCCTCATGTGACAGGTGTTCTGCCCTATGCCTGAAGGGAAGGATTATCAAATGTGGAGGCCAAGAAGAATCTGAACAGTCAGGCCTTGCTAATTCCCTCAAGTTTATTACCGTTAGATCATACCCTTTTGTCCTTCAATCATAGTTCTGCGTGACTATTCATTAAAATACACAGTTCTCCCTAGATATTTGAGTTTTCATTTTCGTAGTCTCCTGTGTAACATAAAACTTACATTAAATGCATTTGTGGCTGGACATGGTGACTCACGCCTGTAATCCCAGCACACTGGGAGGCTGAGGCAGTGGATCACCTGAGGTCAGGAGTTCAAGACCAGCCTGGCCAATATGGCGAAACCCCGTCTCTACTAAAAATACAAAAATTAGCCAGGCGTGTTGATGTGTGTCTGTAGTCCCAGTTACTTGGGAGGCCGAGGCAGGAGAATCACTTGAACCCAGGATGCGGAGGTTGTGGTAAGCAGAGATTGCTCCACTGCACAGCAGTCTGGGCAACAGAGCAAGACTCCATCTCAAAAGAAAAAATATGCATTTGTATACTTTTCTTTTATTTATTTATTTTGAGACAGAGTCTCACTCTGTCACCCAGGCTGGAGTGCAGTGACGCGATCTTGGCTCATGCCTATAATCCCAGCACTTTGGGAGGCCAAGGCAGGCAGATCACAAAGCCAGGAGATCAGGACCATTCTGGCGAACACAGTGAAACCCTGTCTCTACTAAAAATACAAAGAAATTAGCCAGGCATGGTGGCACGCGCCTGTAGCCCCAGCTACTCGGGAGGCTGAGGAAGAAGAATCGCTTGAACTTGGGAGGCAGAGGTTGCAGTGAGTCAAGATTGCACCACTGTACTCCAGCCTGGGTGACAGAGCAAGACTCCATCTCAAAAAAAGAACAGAATGTTTGGATGAGAGAACCAGGGATATGTAAGCACAGAGGAAGGACCAAGTGATAGCAGAGCGAGAAGGTGGCCATCTGTCAGCCATGTAGAGAGGTCACAAAGAACACAACCCTGCTAAGCTTTCCCTTGAACTTACAGTCTAGCTTGCTGTTGTTTAAACCACCCAGTCTCTGGTACTTTGTTACGGTAGCCATAGCATACTAAGGCAATACTCTAGGAACCAACTCACTCATCATCTCACTTCAGAAACTGACCCCTTTGGGAGGCTGCAGAGGGAAGACTGCTTGAGCCCAGGAGTTCGAGACCAGCCTGGGCAACAAAGCAAGACCCTGTCTCTATTTCAAAAAAAGAAAAAATAATTTGATTTCCTGATCACTCTGGTTATTCTTTATATATTTTTTCTCTGGATTAGTAACATACTTCGAGCTTGGGTTCTGCACCTTTCTTCCTCATAGTACATTTAAAAAGCTGTACATCTTGGTCAGTGGTTCTGTTCCCATTTCTTAGTCTTCATTTTACATAAGCCAATAATTAGCAAATAAATAGGAAAAAAGTATACATTCATTACAGGGATGAGAGGAAGAAACGGAATAGACAACTCTGATGGGGAGTGATCTGAATTTTAGTATTCCTAAACACATTGGGATGCTCCTCCTATGGAAGCAGGTTACAGTAAATGGCAATACTGCCACAGGCAGGGCAGAAACAACAGTAAAGTGGGAAATAGTAAACTCATAAGTAAAACATCTAAAATAAGCTGTGATTTGCTTCTATGGAATTAAGGTAATTTTAAATTCTTATCCATTTGATTAAAAGTTTGGACAAAATTGGACAAAATGTGACAGTGCACGTTTACTAGATCTAGTAATTGATATTTTGGAGGCCCTAAACTACAATAATCACATATCAGAAGAAAAACAGCATGTGTATATATGCTAATTGTAATTTTTAAAGAAAAGAAACAAAATTTTATTTGATGCTTTGAATATAAATAACTTATTTTCATATATATATAATATATGTGTGTGTGTATATATATATACATAGAGAGAGACAGGGAGAGAAGGGGGGAGAGAGAGAGAGAGAGAGAGAGAGAGAGAGGTCTCACTCTGTAGCCCAAATTGGAGTGCAGTGATGTGATCACAGCTCACTGTAACCTTGAACTTCTAGGCTCAAGGGATCCTCCCATCTTAGGGTGCAGAGTAGCTAGGACAATGGATGCTCACATCTATGCCCAGCTAATTTTTTACAATTTTTATAGAGACAGACTCTTGCTATGTTGCCAAGGCTGGCAAATGACTTATTTTCACACTGTGCCTGTGGTAATCAAGATGAAGTTGAAAATTGAGTCAATAAGGATTGATTTTCTGTCTGAGCTTGTAAGCTCTGTTCTTCACCCACAAATCAGTTTATTTTGTTGGGACTCAGATATACCAAAGACTGGCACTTTGTCATGCTGAGAAGCCTTAGAAGTTGCCTCAGAATCAAGGTCCCTCTAATCTTATCTGTCTCCCACTCCCAAGTCCAGAAAGAGCCTTTCTCTGCAATTTCCTTATCTGACCAAGCAAAAGAAATGCAATGACCTTGAATGCCTTCCCCAGGGATCTCATCAAATAACCAGGAAAGATCAAGAGGCTGGGAGTCCCCACCAACCCAGATACCCTTACCATCTTTTCTTCTGAGGTCAGCTCCAAGAGATTCTCTGGAGGACTTAATCTGCATTAAACGGCAACCTCTGTTCCTGTGTAGCCCTGCACCTCACCTTCTCCTAATGTCTGCTTCCTGCCTCCTGCGTCTGGTCTGTTCATTCTCCTTAACGATCTATTGTCCCTTAAAATAATAGTCTACATTCCATGTCTCCCCCTTCCTCCGTGGAACCAGGCATATAAAGTTCTGTACCTCATTGGGTTGTCATCCTCTTGTGATTCCCTCGTGCTATGCAACTTAAAGTAAAATTTTGCATACCTTTTCTTCTATTAATCTTCCTTTTGCCAGTTGATTTTTCAGTGAACCTTCAGAGGACAAAGGGGAACTTTTCTCTTCACCCTTATAGTTTTATCCATGCATTAGTTCAACGTCTACGTATTTTCACCAGTGAGGTCAGAGGAATTATCCTAGGCACTGAAAACATAGAATTGAGAAATCAAATAAAATTTTCTGTCTCCAAAGGGCTTACATTCTAGTACTAGTATTACAGGTGCTATAAGTAAAAAACAGGTAAACATTCTGTTCACATTCTAATCAAGTGTCTACTGTTAGCAGGAGACATGGACATAAGCTCTCAAGAAGCTGCTCTGTGACCACCTAATACCACAGCAAGGCCAGGAACCAAAATTGGACAAAATGTGGCAATGCATGTTTACTAGATCTAGTAATTGATATTTGGAGCCCCTAAACTAAAATAGTCACATATAAGAAGGAAAAACAGCATATGTATATATGTTACTTGTAATTTTTAAAGAAAACTGAAACAAAATTTATTTGATGCTTTGAATATAAATAACTTATTTTCATATATATAATATATATGTGTGTATGTGTGTGTGTCTGTGTGTGTGTATATATATATATATACATAGATAGATATAGAAAGAGGGAGAGAGAGAAAGGTCTCACTCCGTAGCCCAGATTGGAGTGCAGTGATGTGATTGTGATCACAGCTCATTGTAACCTTGAACTTCTAGGCTCAAGTGATCCTCCCATCTCAGGGTGCAGGTCCCATCTCAGGTTCCGCACCTGGCTAATTTTTGTATTTTTGGTAGAGATGAGATTTCACCATGTTGGCCAGACTGGTCTTGAACTCCTGACCTCAGGTGATCCCCCTGCCTTGGCCTCCCAAAGTGTTGGGATTACAGGCGTGAGCCACCATTCCCGGCCTCAGTTTCTTTTTTTTCCCTAAAGTAACAAGATATTATCAATATTACTGATGCCCTGATTGAATCTCCCTAATTTTATCCTTACCCATTAAAAGTTACTATTATTTTGAATTCTCTGCCATTTCCTTATATTTCTTTTTACTTTTCTCTCTACTGTTGTATTTCTAAATAATGTATTGTTCAGTTTCTCTTACCTTCCAGGTCAGGTTTTTCTTATCTTCAAGGTTAATGTGTCTGCATTAATGTATTTACTAATCTGATTTTGATAAATTATCATACACAGCCATATTGTGGGACATTCTACAGAAAGCTTGGTTGGTTCCTTTTGAGAGCACAGGTCATGAAAAATAGTGAATACTGGGAAACTTGCAGATTGGAGAAGACCTGACGTGGCAGACGGACCCTAAGATGGTGCCCAATTATACACAAATTCTTATTCTAATTTTCTCCCTGTGTGTGTGAGCAGGAATCTTGACTATCTTGTAAACAACAGAGTACTGCCAGTAATGAGGGAAATTAATAATTTGCAATTGCTGTACAATAAAGCCAATTTACAATGTTGTGTTCAATATAAAACCTAACCCCTAGCTCTGCTTGAAATTAACTAACACCCTGTAAAACCTACCTATCTATTCTCCCCACATTCTCAGTGAAGTTCCCAGGCATGCCAATATGTTTTTCTTGTTGACCAGCTGCAAGGTCACAGGGCAAGATAACACCCAAAGAATGTACGATGTGTTTCTCAAGATGCTATTTTTCAAATGCAACATACATCACAAGACAAGCTACGGGTTAATTAACTGTTCTTTGTTCTTGGTTCTGTGAAATTACTCCCTGCTTCATCATCCTGTGTCACAAAAATGCTTAAAAGACCCTCAGTTTTTTGTACCAGGCTCAGTCTAGGGAAGCAATTTCACTGACCAGGCTCAGTCTTAGGAAGCAATTTCACTGAGCCTGTGTACGCGTTAAATAAAATACTTCTGCTTTTCCATCAGTCTCTCCAAGTCTCTAATTTCCCGCCTCACAAGGACATGGAATGTCACAAGGCTATATGTGACATAAGATTGTGATTTCTGTTAGCAAACTCCCTCCCTTGATCGAGTTGGTGAAACATTCTGCCTTAGGAGAAACCCACAGAGCAAAGAACCGAATGCCGCCTCCGGCCAGTAGCCAAAAATGAACAAAAGCTCTTGATCTACAAGGCAGTCTTGAATTGGCAATACCAATTTACAACTAATCCAAGCCCCCTTTCAAATAACACTATACTGGGTCACAATTACCATGAATTCCTTATAATAAGAAATCATTTTTTGTACCTTCAATCACTTGTGTTATTGCTCATTCATTTCACTTACATGTGAGCATTCATTTATATATACATGCATAATATATATACAAAAATACATGATCAAATTCATTGTTGCTATTAATGTTTTTGATAAATTTTTATCTGTTGGATTAACAAAGAATATGAGAAATAAAACTTTTTATTCTAAGGATAACCACTAAAAATGAAAAAAGAAATATAATATGCTAAGAAAAAAGAAAAAAATAGAATCATATAAAATTCTCAGTTAAAACTATAGAAAGCTGAAAATGAGTGGGAGAAAAAATAGAATAAAAGAACAAGAATGACAGATAGAAAATAGTAAGAAATGTAACAGGTATCAATCCAACCACGTCAATAATCACTTTGAGTAGCAATGGTTGAAATACACCAATTAAAGACATATTGTTAGAGTAGATCTAAAAACAAGACCTAATTATATCTTGTATATTGGAAATCTGTCTAAATATAAAGACATACATAGACAATTGCAAATTAAAATCAATGAGATATCATCTCACACTTGTTAGAAGGGCTATTTTAAAAGACAAAAGTTAATAAGGGTTGATAATGACGTGGAGAAAAGGGAACCCTTGCATATTGTTGGTGGGAATGTAAATTAGTACAATATAGGAACTATGGAAAAAAATGTGAAGAATCCTCCAAAAATTAACAATACAATTTCCTTTTGATCCAGCAGTTTCATTACTGGGTATATATCCAAAGGTAATAAAATCTGCCTTGGGAGGTTTCATTACTATCCAGTGCGTTGGATAGATATCTGCATTCCCATGTTCATTCCAGAATTATTCACAATAGCCAAATGTGGGATCAGCCTAAGTGCCCATCAACAGATTAATGGATAAAAGAATGTAGTGTATATGCAAAACAGGATATTATCATTCTTAAAAAAGGGAGAAACACTGTCATTTGAGGCAGCATGAATGTATCTGCATGATAATATATTAAGTGTAATAAGCCAGAAAGAGAAGGACAAATACCATATGAATCCATGTGTAAGGGGAATGTAAAAAAGCTTACTTATAGAAATACAAAGTAGATTGGTGGTACTAGGGCCTAAGAGTTGTTTGGGATGAGGTTGGGTAGATGTTTGTGAATGGGTACAAAATTTAAGTTAAACAGGAGGAAAAAGATCAAAAGATGTATTGTACAACATGGTCACTATAATTAACAAAAATTGTATTATGAAAAATGAAGAAAGAGTGGATGTAAAGTGTTCACGGCACAAAAAAAAATCTACGTTAGGTAACACATATGTTCTTATACTTCATGATATATATTATCCTTCAAACATCATGTTTGAAGATGATGTGAAGATTTTATATAGTAAATACATCAAATTTTATTTGTCAATTTAAAAAAGACATACAGGCTGGGCATGGTGGCTCATGCTTATAACCCCAGACTTAGGAGGCTGAGGCGGGTGGATCATGAGGTCAGGAGTTCAAGACCAACCTGACCAAGATGGTGAAACCCCATCTCTACTACAAATACAAAAATTTGTCAGGCACTTTGGGAGGCCGAGGTGAATGGATCATGAGGTTAGGAATTCGAGACAAGTCTGGCAAACATAGTGAAACCCCGTCTTTACTAAAAATGCAAAAATTAGCTGGGTGTTGTGACCCATGCCTGAAGTCCCAGCTACTTGGGAGACTGAGGCAGGATAATCGCTTGAACCCAGGAGGCGGAGGTTGCAGTGAGCTGAGATCATACCACTGTACTCTAGCCTGGGCAACAAAGTAAGACTTTTGTCTCAAAACAAAACCAAACAAAACCAAAAACAAACAAAAAACGAAACCACAAGAAGAAATAGAGGAATTCAGTATTTTAGTTAGAGGCTTTCAACACTCCTCTATCAGAAATAGACAGATCCATCAGGCAGAAAAAATCAGTAAGGACATAGCTGAACTCAACAATATCATCAATCAGTTTGATATAATTGACACCTACAGACAACTTTATCCAACAATAGGCAGAATACACACTGAACTCAAGCCCACATGGACCATTCATCAAGATGCACCACATTCTCCTCCATGAAACACACCTGAAATCATTTAAAAGAATCAGAATCATACAATGTATGCACTCAAATCACAACAGAATTAAACTATAAATCAATTTTTAAAAACTGGTGAATTGAAAAACACATGGAGATGAAATAATACATTTCCAAATAACACACGGGTCAAAGAAATCTCACGAGAAAGCTAAACAAATTTTTGAACTAAATTTAAAGGAAAACATACCTCATCAAAATTTGTGAGCTACAACGGGGCAGCTTAGAGGAAAATTTCAGCATTGAGCGTGTGTATATATTAGAAAAGTTGAAATGTAAAATTTAAACATCTAAATTTATACCATAAAAGGACACAGAGCAATTAAATCCAAAGTAAGTGGGGGAAAATAGATATTGGAAATACAGCAACAACAAAGTAAATGATAAAGCAGTTGGAATTTTTTTTTTGAGATGGAGTCTCGCTCTGTTGCCCAGGCTGAGTGCAGTGGCATGATCTCAGCTCACTGCAACCTCTATCTCCAGGGTTCAAGTGATTCTCCTGCCTCAGCCTCCCAAGTGGCTGGGATTACAGGCACCTGCCACCATGCCCAATTAATTTTTTTGGAATTTTTAGTAGAGACAGGGTTTCTTCATGTTGGCCAAGATGGTCTTGATCTGACCTGGTGATTTACCTTCCCTGGCCTCCCAAAATGCTGGGATTACAGGTGTGAGCCACCATGCCTGGCCGGCACCTAGAATTTTCAAGTGAATATGGATAGTTTCACATTTTCCAGGACATATGAGTCCAAAGTTAAATAGAAAAACATTAACACTCCCAACAGGACGCTTGCTTAAGAGCATGAAAAGGTGACTTGCACTGAATTCAAGGAACAAAATCTTCAGAAATATCAACCAAAGGTATGTAAAGCAAGGTAATTTCATTTGGATACTAAGTCAGGAAATGCATTAACCATGAATAATCCACCAAAAATAAATGTTAAGTATTGCTAGGTATACAAGGCATGGTTACACGTGGTAGAAAGAATAAAGTCAAAATACATGCTTTGCTCTGAGAAACATGAGAAAATTGTGAGGTTTGCATGCGAACATCAACGTGAAGAACATGTGTATATCCTCAGAGAATAGTTTCATAAAGACCCACTGCTACCGTGTCTGAAGCCCCGTCTGCCTTGCCCGTGTAACTTGCCTGGGGTCCCTTCCCTGTGCAGCCGCAAACCCACCTCATCTGCAGTTCACTATTAGGATGCTCTCACCCTCTGGTGTATTTTCGTCAGGTGGTTGTGAGCTGGCCACTGTGAATTTTCAGATCCACAGATCCCACCTACAACTGCACAATGACAGATGAGACAGACAGCTCTTTGTCCCTTTTTGTTCTCTTTTGTCCTCAGCACCAAAACCTCCCGGCAATGCTATTGGTCCTGCACAGTGGACCTGGGCCACCCCCACCTGTTCTGTTTCCTGGATCAAAAGACCTAATGGACTGGGGATAACATTTCAGAATAGACTGAGACATCCAAATTCCTCCCCACAGAATGCAGTCCTCAGAGAGCAGCCCCTGCATCACTTTCTGAGTCACCTGGGATTGTCACCTCCACGCCCAATCTCTCCATGGTCTGTCCTTCCTGCTCTTGCCTCCTTACATATTACTCATCCCAGCAGCCCTTCCAATTCACCGCCCTCTTCTCATGGCCTGGCCTGTGCCACAGACACACTGTTTCCTCTTCCCTTTCTCTCCCTTGTCTGCTGGACTCACTGCTCCCCACCCTTCAGTCTCCTCCAATGCTCCTCCTCTTGGAGGCCTCTCTTGTCTATCCCAGTTGAGGCCTGAAACTTGTCCTCTGGGTTCTCAAGTGCAGCTCTTCTACTTTGCAATTTAGTTTCTGTTAAGTTTTCTGAATCTCCGTTGGCCTTTAACATCCGAGAATTTGGAAACTTTGTCTGTGTTGCTTCTCTGTGAGCCCCACACATGGAGTGAACAAAGAGTAACACAGACTATCTTCCTTTATGTTGAATTTCACAAAGAAATTAATGAACCTCTCAAACTCCTCACCTATATTCTTATCCACTTCCCAAGAAACTAAAAACTTTCTTTCAATCTGAAGAGATTTTGTGCCTGAAGGTGAAAATATTTCTTTTTCCCCTTCTCATCTCAGGACAAGGTGTGACTCCCCTCAGCCTCCTCTCCAGCCTCCCCATCCTCAATCCACTGCAGAGCCCCTTTCCTGGGCCACGCTGCTCTATCCTCATCTGCGTCTGTTCTTACTATCTGGACAGTTTGCCCTTTTAAACCAATAATTTTTTCTTGATTTCCAAGATTCAGCTACATTAGTATGGCTCCCTTGCTAAATATTTTCAAATACTTATTTAGTTACTAACTTTTTTAGAGATGGAGTCTAGCTATATTTCTCAGGCTGCAGTGTAATAGATATTCATAGTTGTGATCACAAAGCATAGCAGCCTTCAATTCCTGGGCTCAAACAATCAAATGCTTATCATTTACTAGCTTTCTAAATTTTTAGCATATGTTTATTTTTCTTTTCTTTTTTTGAGGCTGAGTCTTGGTCTGTTGCCCAGGCTGGAGTGCAGTGGCTTGATCTTGGATCACCGCAATTTTCACCTCCCAGGTTCAAGCAATTCTGCTGCCTCAGCCTCCCAAGTAGCTGGGACTACAGGTGCCCACCACCATGCCCGGCTAATTATTTGTATTTTAGTAAAGACGGGGTTTCATCATATTGCCCAAGCTGGTCTTGAACTCCTGAGCTCAGGCAATCCACATGCCTTGGTCTCCCAAAGTGCTACGATTACAGGCATGAGCCACCACAGTTTATTTTTCAAATTTTATCACAACAGCTGTTACTCTGGTGGCAGCAATGACATGGCATTATTGAGGGCACATGTGTGATCTTGTAGTGAAATCTTCTGTTGTCACCTTCAGGTACAATAACCTCCATTCAGTACTTAAAGAATGGATGTCAACAGGAAGATGCAAATCACACAGACAATGATGCAGCCTCTTCTAAGAAATGCTTGATTGCCATTTCTCTTTATGCCACAGAGGGTTATGTGAAGACATCCATTTCTCTGGATTAAAACCTTGTTTAGCAGTATCATAATCAAAATTTTAAGATTTTTATAAATTCATTTATGAGTTAATCTCAATGTTGTGTTAATTTTTATGTGAGTAAAACTTGTGATTTTATAATTCTAGGAGGGCTTTTGCCATAAATATAAAATGGGCTGTTATGTGTCTAAAGTCATGTACCACACAAGGGCCGTTTTGGTCAACAACAGATCATATACATGTTGCTGGTCCCATAAGATTACAATGGAGCTGAAAAATTTCTCCTATCTTGTGACATTGTAGCAATCATGTCACTATTACTTCAGGTTTTAAAAATAAATTTAGTATAGCCTAAGTGTACGGTGTTTCTTAAGTCTACAGTAGTATACAATAATGTTCTAGACCTTCACCTTCAGTCACAACTCACTCACTCACCCGGAGGAACTTCTAGTCCTGCAAAATTTACTCATGATATCTGCTTTAAATAGGAGTACCACTTAAAAAAATTTTATATCATATTTTTACTATAGTATATATGTATGTACGTGTGTGTGTGTGTTTACCATTATGTTACCATTCCTTACAGTTCAGTAAAGATTTGTAGCCTAGAAGCAACACGCTTTACCATATAGCCTAGGCATGTTATAGGCTATACTAGCTAACTTTGTGTAAGTACTCTCTACATTGTTCTCCTAATGACAAAATTGCCTAAAAATGCACGTGTTAGATTGTATCTGTTGTTACTCAATGCATGACTATAGTTTAGTGGGCAGAGATATTACCTTTCTTTTAGATCCATCTTAAATATTTGATTCATTGACACACAGTGGCTGACACCCACTGAGACTCCTACCTATATCCATGCATACACCAACTCTGACCTTCCCTCTAGTGGTATACATGCCCATTCAATCATAGGTTTCTCTCTCTGAGTTTCATAAACATTGTTCTTTTGTATTGCCAACTAGAAGCAAACAGTCAGAGACAGAGTAATCGTCAAGTAATTTCAGAAGGTATGAATCCAAATATTGTAGAAAAACTAATACGGTTTGTATATTCCTTAACCAATGTAAAAATCAAGGATAGGTAAATTACATGGAACAGTGGTTGGCAAGAGTACATCAGGCAATGAACACGGCGATATCTGAGAGATGTGAGGCAGTGATGCAAGCCCACTATTTCCTCATGTTATTGCTTCAAGAGATTTGCCTGCTGTGGAATAGCAAGGACTTTTGGAGAGTTTTGGGTTGAGGAGACAAAACTGAGGGTCTGAAAGAATAATTTTGCCCAATTCCATCAACCCATTCTCTAAGAACAGTGTTAACAGTGGGAGAAAGTAATCATGACAGCACTCAGTCAGAAAAGTTTGACTTATTCCAGCTGTTTTATACAGACACATGGATCACAGAACTACAGTAGCAGTCTAGGAGAAAAAGGGAAAGACACATTGAAAAGATACTTGAATGAAGTTGGCCTTCAACCCTTTCATCTTATTCATCATGCTAAAAGATACAGCCCTTTACATGACATGGCCATCTTGCAACAAGCCCATGAATAAAGGCAGCACAGTAGAGAGGAAGGAAATGTGTATAAGCAGGTTGAACCACTCCCCCTTGACCCAAATCTGCCATTTCCTATGATTTGTTCTTATATGTGTCTGATAAACCTGTATTGTGTAATGAAGGCACTCCCTGATGTATGATGGCTCCACTTTAGATTTCTTAACTTTATAATGGTTAAAAAGCAATACCCATTCAGTAGAAATTGTACTTTAAGTACCGATACAATTATTCTGTTTTTCATTTTCATTGTAGTATTCAATAAATTACATGAGCTATTTAACACTTTATTATAAAATATGGTTTCTGTTAGATGATTTTGTACAAATGTATGCAAAGGTAAGTATTCTGAGCACATTTAAGATACACTAGACTAAGATATGATGTTCAGTAAGGTAGGCATGTTAAACACATTTTTGACTGGTGATAATTTCAATTTATGATGGGTTTATTGGGAAGTGGCCCCAACTTAAGTTAAAGAGCATCTGTAATTTCAATGGAGCTTTCCATCTATCAGAACAGAACACAACTCTCATCAATGAAGAATAAACCAGTAAATCTTATCTCCTCTATTTGCTTCCCCAGAACACCTCGTTTCCTTCAGATTTGGGAATCATCTTTCCCTTGCCCTTCATTACATAAATACCATGGTTTATCTAGTTTGCATGGAGTAACAGGTTGTTCTAAATTTGTGGTGAAATTTAAGGTTAATGGTGCAAAGTCATAAAACAATAAAAGAATGAAGATGAGGGTTACTTAAAATAATTAACCAAGATTTGCCCTTAAAATTCTCTGTATAGAGTATTAAAACCCAGAGGGCCTGACTGCAGCATTGCCTGGCAAACAAAAGTCTATCAATAATTTGGAATAAAAATATCCATAAACCCTCAATGCTCTTGGTCCATTGCTTTTTCATATCTCATTTATCTTAAATAAATGACCTAAGAATTGTTTTTAGACCACAGGATTGAGGATTTCATTACGTGTATAACAACCATTTGCTGTTAAATCTCAGAGACCCACCCTGCAGGAATGCGTCTTTCGCTAGAGAATGTGTTTCTCTCGATTCAATCCTGTCGGCCTTTGCATAGTTCCTATTGCAGACCTGGAACAATTCCTAGCCTGCTTTCTGGAGCCCTAAATTGTTTCTTCAAGAAGTCAGTGTTTAACCTAGGTTGAGGAACCCTATCTTTACTTGCCATCAAGTCACATACAAATGATATATGAGGTTCAGCCCAAAACAATGGATGTTAATGGAGCAGGTGAAAACTAAAAAGTAGGTAAACTGTTGACTGAATCAATAAAAAGGAACAAATAAAGATAAAAAAAATAGTTTGGTAGTTGATATAGAAGAAATAAAGGTTGTAATTCATTCCCTTTTTAAAAAACTGATACTATTAAAATACATGCTACTTGAAGATGTATGACATTTCCTGAGTTGCATTTTTATTTCAGTGCAAACTAAAAACGATTTTAGTAATCACTCATCAAAGAGTAATAAAAATAATACATCTCTATATTATGAGTTTTCTCCAGGAAGGCAAGTCAAGCAGCCATTTACAAAAACAAAGTGAAAATACTCAAATACGCAAGCCAATGTCTATAGCTTTCGGGTAAGGAGAAAAACAAACAATATGACAACACTCATTTCCCAGTAGCAAAGTAGCTGTCTCAGCATTCAGAATGAGTCTCAGTGTTCTGTCTACAAAAATTAATTAATTGTGCATCTTCCACAAAGAACAAACTAAGCCACATAATTTAAACTATTATAGCTTCTTTAAGTCTGCGATTGTGAGTAAATTTCGTCTTGTGGCTCTCAGAAAAGTCTCTGTCCCTTTCCTTTTCAACCAGTCGTATATCATAGGAAATTTCTGGAAAACACTAAAACAGAGAATGTGTAACAACTGTCATTCCTATTAAAAGTGCTACTTTCATTTAACTACTAAAGAAAGATGATTGATAAGAGAAAATAATTAAATGTATGATTCAAAAAATGATTATGATAGCATTTTAAAATACAGGAATGAAAGGAATTAATACACAATGTAAAATATAAATTGGTTTTAAATGATGTTTATATAAAATAAAAAAAGACAACTGCATACAAGTTTTAAAGATATCTGCACCCCCACCTCCAAAAAAGCAACATGAAATATTACCAGGAAGGTGTCTTTGATCAGCGAGCACAATGATTGTAGAGAAAAGCCTTTCTTATGGAAAAGGACCGCATTCCTCAAAGAGCCCCAGAAGGAGGGCAGGGGGCAGCTGACCTTGCCTCCGCAAAACCCACAGAAAGCTCTGAGCTCAGCTGCAGTGTCTGCGGCCCATGCTCGGTGGGCGTGGTCTGCAGCAGGAGGACCTCATTCAGGGTCTGCAGCAGGACAACAACTGCGCTTGCGCAGGAGGCACCCAGGGATGACTGACAGGTCTCTGCCACCTCTGGCTGTTGCTGGAGGTGTACAAAATCCCCCAGGTTACAAAAACCAGGCAACCACAAGGAGGAGCCTTGACATTTAATTAAATTCACTGGGACTGAACTAAACAAAGCGAGTAGTAGTGTTCAGGGATTGTCTAAGATTCATAAGAACATTAGAAACATAAGCATCAACGGCAATGTTCTAAAGTTCTAAATCCTCTTATTTCAAGGTACATCTGGGAATACTGGTGTAGGTGCAAGGCACCTAGGATTGACTCTCCTCCTTCTTCCTTTTAGAACACCACGGTAGACAGGCTAAAGGGCTGTGGATGGAAAATTCTTGCATTAAAACAAGTCTCTTAGTAATTAAGACAATGTAGTACCTGCACAGATAGAAAGGTGAACCAATGAAATAAAGAAAGGAAAACTCAGGCCGGGCGCGGTGGCTCACGCCTGTAATCCCAGCACTCTGGGAGGCTGAGGGAGGCGATCACCTGAGGTCGGTCAGGAGTTTGAGAGCAGCCTGACCAACATGGTGAAACCCTGTCTCAAAAAAAAAAAAAAAAGGAAAACTCAGTAACAGACAAAAGAATATAAATGCAAAGAATTAATAAGAGCAATTGCTAGGGGAAAGACGGCTTTTACAAATCAATGTTCCAGGAAATTAATATTCATTGCGGGAAATTGAATGTACCTTTAACTTCACATTACACATAAAATTAATTGCAGGTTCATCATAGAGCCAAATATAAATACCGCTTAATACAGTGTTTACAACCTATGTTAGGAAAACATCTTCATGACTGTGGGCTAGCATGAGATTTATTAAATTAGACATACAGTGTATTTACCATTTAACAGAAAAACATATTCTAACATAGTTTATGGGAGCAAGGACTATGGTGACAGATTGGAGCAGGTTGTATTCCTTTCTTGCAGGGGTTTAGCTCAAATTCAGAACTCATACCTAGGAGTGGTAGTAGAAACTACCTTTTGATATATTGGGAGGAATGAATAAACTAATGATACCTAATGCCTGTAGATAAATATCAGGTCTATAGTAATCACAACGCCAGTATTTGCTAATATTGACAGTGTTTTTTTATGTAATTTAAGTATGTATTTTTGTATCAATTGTAAAATACATTATTATTTTGTATCAATTGTAAAATACATTATTAAATATGTATTTTTGTATCAGTTGTAAAATACATATAAAGGATTTTATTATAAATTATAAAATCCTTTACAAAATAAAGGAATAAAATCATTGACAAGTTATGGTACAAATACTTCTTATGGCTTATAATTTTTACCTCACAATTAATGATACTTTTTTCGATGTAAATACATGTAGATATTTGTTTTATGGCACTCCTCCTATTCAGTGAGATGCAAATATAAACAAAACACATTAGAAAAAGTATTACTGCCAGACGCAGTGGCTCAAGCCTGTAATCCCAACACTTTGGGAGGCTGAGGCGGGCAGATCACGGGGTCAGGAGTTCAGGACCAGCCTGGCCAACATGGCAAAATCCCGTCTTTACTAAAAATACAAAAATTAGCCAAGCATGGTGGCATCAGCCTGTAATCCCAGCTACTCAGGTGGCTGAGGCAGGATAACTGCTTGAACCCGGGAGGTGGAGGTTGCAGTGAGCCAAGATTGCTCCACTGCACTCCATCCTGGGCAACAGAGCAAGACTCTGTCTCAAAAAAAAAAAAAGAAAAAGAAAAAGAAAGGTTTTGCCAAATTTCTCTCATTTAGATCCACCTCTTCTGTGTCACTATTCATCCTGTTCATAATTTTTCCCTCATTATCATCTTCTCTTATTAACCAGAAGCTTTGGTGATACTTCATTTCTTGTGAGATTTCCATGCAACTCTGTGAGATTATCCTTCCAATCTACTGACAGCTCCTCTGCGAGTTTTGTGTTGATGATATTAAAAGAAGATGTCAATGGAAGGTTTCTAGGACAAGTTCATGGGCATTCATATAACGACAACCACAAAAAGTCTGCATTTTGGCCAATAGTGTTTTGACACTATCAATTTTAAGATGCATTTGGTCTTAGTTCATTTGTATTGCTAGGAAGGAATACTTGAGTCTGGGTAATTTGTAAGGAAAAGAAGTTTATTTAGCTCACAATTCTATGGACTGTGCAAGAAGCATGATGCCAACACTTTCTTCTGACTGGGGCCTCAAGGTGGTTCTACTCATGGCAGAAAGAAAAGGGCGGCTCATGTGTGCAGAGATCACTTGGTGACAGAGGAGGTGAGAGAGAGGACAAATGCTGGGCTCTTTTAAACAACCAGCTCTCCTGGAAATGAGCAGTGTAAGTACTCACTCACTACCATGAGAACACCACCAAGTCATTCCTGAGGGATTCCCTCAAAACTCAAGCACCTCCTATCTAGACCCACTTCCAATATTGGGGATCAAATTGTACCAGGAGGTTTGGGGGCCAAAGATCTGAACCATAGTACATATGTGTTGAAAAGGTTTGAAAATATGTACTCTAGCAATAATGGAAGACACTATATTTTTCTGTGACTGCTCCCTTCACAGTGTGATATCATAGTTACTTGTCTGCTGATTTCTGGTCTATTATTATTATTATCTAAGAGGCACGGTCTTGTTGTGTTGCTTTGGCTGGAATGTAGTAGTGTGACCATATCTCACAGCAGCTTCCAGTTCCTGGTCTCAAGGCATCCTTTTGCCTTAGCCTCCTGAGTAGCTGGAACTACAGGCATGTGACACCACGCCCAGCCATTTTGAAAAATAAATTTTTGTAGAGGTGGGGTCTTGCTGTGTTGCCTAGGCTGGTCTTGAACTCCTGACAATCCTCCACCTCAGCTTTCCAAATTACTCTGATTATAGGCATGAGTCACCATGCCTAGCCAAGAAGAGTTTTTCAAACATAATTTTACATACATTAACCAACTTCAGTTACCTTCTACCTAGTTATAATATATGTTAGATTATTAGAGTACTATTGTAATTTCTACTTTATATGTTTTTAAGTTTTATAATTTTATGTTGACTCAGCATCTATTTTGAATTATGTTTACCTTGCTCATACCAGAAGCAGGACTTAACACCTTTGACACCTTTTCCAGTTCTACAATGCCTCCCACTTTCTCTGTGCAGTTGTTCTAGATATCTACTTTATGCAGCCACTCCTTATGAGATAGCTAGATGAAGCATCTGACTTTTCCCTCTGACTATCCATATCTCATGTGGGCTGTGAAAATATGCCACAGTGACTACCTCTTTGTCACAGTGTGACTCTACAGGATTCATGCTCGCTTCCTGTAAACCTAGCAGTTAGAATCCCCTGTGAGAAGGTTGCCTAAATAATCCACTGGACCCCAATAAAGGCCTAAACGATGGGATCCTCCCTCAGCAGGCTGGGTATGTGTCTAGAATGGCTCCCCCTTTGGCCATCTGAGGCATGCTGCTCTCCTCTCTCTGGTATCTGTAAGTAATACACTTATTCGGTTATTTCATGTGTTTTGTTGAGTTGACTCCTCTGTGTCTCATCTGACTAATAAACCTGAACTTGTTTTCAAGTCAGGACTTTCCTACAGACTGGCTATTTTATAGAAGTAAGCGAGATGCAGGTCAGAGCCACAAGGTTGTTTTCCAGTGTAAACATATTTTCTGTCAGAGAAACCCCTGGTCACGGGTCACACACTTATACATTTGGCTACAGAGATACATTATACTACAGAGATAATTTTATAAGTGATGGTTCAGGAACTCCATTAAAGGGGAAGGCAGACATGGCAAAGAGGTAGTTCAACGCTTGTGTTGGAGCTGTAGTATTTTGTAAAGTTAGGAAAAAATGTAATTGAGAATTTCTGCCCTAATATTAGAAATAAGAGCAATTTTCCCTGTAATCTGCCTTCTAAATCTAATTCTTCAATCCAAAACAATTGTGTATCTAATTTTCTCCCATTCTACTATCTAATTCTGTGGATGGTTTATACAAATCCCTTTTGATAAGTCACTGCAGAGGGAGATGCTTCATGGTTTTCATAAAATGTTTTGCTCTGCTTACTTGTTACTCTGGTCAACCCTACTTGCAGTACTTGAAAAATGGAATGGGTTTTGGTATTCTTTGATGAATATAATGAATAAAGAAGAAACACATATAATTTATAATTTAGAATGTTGTTTATATTTGAAAATAGACTTTCAGTTTCCAGGAAGTCTCAATAAAATTAATACCAATTTCTGATGTAATATATATTAGTCATGCATTCTTTGAATTCTAATTTCTTTCAGTCAGCCTTGAGTGTGGAGAAAGGGCGTTGGGTTCTAGCCTCATGACGTGCTCTGTATTTGGAATGTTTGCAATGACATCTTTCTGAGAATTCTGGTAGAGTCTAACTTCAGTGAAACCTGGTTATAGATTGCACAGTAGGTTTTGGGAAATCGTGTCTTCCATTTCATGAGAGAGTAATGTTTGGGAACTCAGTGCCCAGCACTGTGTTTTCTGTGCCTGTGATACCATGTTAGCACAGTCCTATATGTATCACCATTCTTCTCTTGCTGTGGGCACTTGGAGTTCATTTACCCTCTTGTCATTTGAGATGGGCCCCTCTCGTGTGTATATATTTATGTCTCTTTCATGGGTTATCACTCTGTCCCCCCATCTTTTAGGAAGAATTGGTGAGCTATGCTATTCCCGGTATCAATCATGATAGACTAAAATGTATGCATTGAAATGAAGATGAAAACTGAACTTGACATGACATTTCTCTGTTAGCAGAACTCTCGTTATAATAAAATAAATGGAAGAAAAATCCATGTTTTAAGATGACAAATTTAAATGAGCCTGCTTTTTTTCTGGAATGAACTATGAACTCAGAGGGGTAAAATGTTTTCTTAATTTGCAAGTGCACAAAATAACAGCCCTTAACTTAACCGTTCTTTTAATCTCAGAAGTGAGGAATGTGGTCAGGTCAACTGTAGCTTTCACTTCAGATCTCAAAGGCTGCAGAAGTGAGTGTTCTCATTGAAGCTATAAATGATGTGTGGAGAATGATAATATCTGAAAAAGAAAAAAATCTTGACTTTGTGGATGTCTATCTGAGTGCAGTATGCATTCTCATGTCACTGTAGGCTTTACAGCCATGGTTCTTGGACAAAACCCTGGTGCTACCCAGCAGAATGCTGTGGTCTGTGGATAGGGAGCTGTGCGGGGAATGACTGGACAGTCCTGCTGCTGTGGGGATTCTTTGTTTAGCCAGCACATATGCAGAGTCCCCATTCAGCCTGTGCCTATCTTGTATATCACTGCATGAAATGTTGTGGATATGTTGTATCTGGTTGTTATCTCTCTTTTTTTTTACTAGGCTTTCTTCACCTGAGCACAACACATTCTGAATCAGTTTCTAGCCTGCACCTGCCCAAAATCAAAATGTTAATCTTAACCTTTAAGCAGGTGGTTGTAAGCAGCAAGTGGCTTTAAACAAGAGGTTTATAAACATATATATATAAATACACATATTTAATATTTATATAATTAATTTTATTAAATAAATATAATTTATTTAATATTTATATAATTAAATGTATAAATATATAAATATATAGATTTACATATATTATTATAGATTATATATATTTATTATGTATATTTATTATATATTGAACTATGTAATATATATTATATAAAATATATATTCATAAAAATATATATTTTAATAATATATATATACTAAATATGTATTATATAAATATATTATATATTTTATAAATATATATTATATTTTATATAATATATATTTATTACACAGCTCACCTATGACCATGACAATATCTATTCTGCGGCTTCTGGGCTTGCAATGGGTAATAAAATTTCACAATGTAATTGTCAACAGAATACAAGGTCAATTCCTGATGGAGTCTGTCAGTAGAATGAAAAGAGCTTAATTACCACAGGATCCCCTCAGAAGCTTGGAGGTACAGTTATCATTTGAAAACTTAAAGAAGAAATTCCTGAGGCTGGATAATTCATAAAGAAAAGGTTTAACTGGCTCCCCATTCTGTATGGCTGTATAAGCATGGCACCAACATCAGCTTGGCTTCTGGGGAGGTCAGAAAGCTTACAGTCCTGGGGGAAGATGAAGCAGGAGCAGGTGTTTCTTATGAAAGAGCAGCAGCAAGTGAGAGAACGGGGGAGGTACTGGACTTTTAAGCAACAAGATCTTGAGTGAACTAACTCAGTGAAAACTCACTTATCATCAAAGGATCACTTCATAAAGATTAATAAGGGATCACCTCTCACCAGGCCCCCACCTCCAACACTGGGAATCACATTTCAACTTGAGATTTGGAGAAGACAAACATCCAAACAATATCACTTTCCTAGATGCAGAAATATGGTTTATGTTCCCTGTCATTGACATTTCTCATTCTTGTCTTTGAATGTCCACAGGTCATATCTTTTTTAAATTTTTTAAATTTTTTATTTTTTTTATTGCATTTTAGGTTTTGGGGTACATGTAAAGAGCATGCAAGATTGTTGCATAGGTGGGTCAAATTTTGCTGTGTAAACAAAAGATGCAGCAAATATACACAGCAGCTCCACTAAATTTGTGGCAGCCCAGCAGTGCTCTGCAGGCAGACAAAGGAAAGGCTGCCTCCTCAAGCAGCTTCCTGAGATCAAAGCCAGATAAATCTACGAAGATGGGAAGAAGCTAGCACAAAAAGGATGAAACCATCAAAGACCAGAACGCCGCTTTTCCACCAAGGGATCACAACTCCTCACCAGTAAGGGAACAAAACAGGATGGAGAATGAGTTTGATGAATTGACAGAAGCAGGCTTCAGAAGGTGGGTAATTACAGACTTCTCTGAGCTAAAGGAACATGTTCTAACCCAATGCAAAGAAACTAAGAACTTTAAAAAAAGGTTAGACAAAATGCTAACTAGAATAACCAGCTTACAGAAGAACATAAACAACTTGATGCAGCTGAAAAACACAGCACGAGAACTTCACGAAGCATACACAAGTTTCAATAGCTGAATTGAACAAGCAGAAGAAAGGATATCAGAGATTGAAGATCAACTCAATGAAATAACTAGAAGGCAAGAAAAGAGAAAAAAAACAGTGAAAAGAAATGAACAATGCCTCTAAGAAATATGGGATTATGTGAAAAGACCTAATCTGTACTTGATTGGTGTACCTCAAGGTGACGTGGAGAATAAAACTAAGCTGGAAAGCACTCTTCAGGATATTATCCCAGAGAACTTCCCCAACCTAGCAAGGCAGGCCAACATTCAAATTCAGGAAATACAGGGAACACCACAAAGATACTCCTCAAGAAGAGCAGCCTGAAGGCACATAATACATTCACCAGGGTTGGAATGAAGGAAAAAAATGCTAAGGGCAGCCAGAGAGAAAGGTCAGATCATCCACAAAGGGAAGCCCAGCAGACTCACAGCAGATCTCTCCACAGAAACCCTACAAGCCAGTAGAGAGTGGGGGCCAATATTCAACATCCTTAAAGAAAATAACTTTCAACCCAGAATTTCATATCCAGCCAAATTAAGCTTCATAAGTGAAGGAGAAATAAAATCCTTTATGAACAAGCAATTGCTGAGAGATTTCTTTACCACCAGACCTGCCTTACAAGAGCTCCTGAAGAAAGCACTAAACACTGAAAGGAACAATCAGTACCAGCCACTGAAAAAACGAACCAAATGGTAAAGAAAAACAATGCAATGAAGCAACTGTGCCAATCAACGGGCAAAACAATCAGTAACAAAATGGCAGGATCAAATTCACACATAACAATATTATCGTTAAATGTACACGGCCTAAATGCCTCAATCAAAAGGCACAGACTGGCAAACTGGATAAAAAGTCAAGACCCATCTGTGTGCTATATTCAGGAGACCCATCTCATGTACAAAGACATACACAGACTCAAAATAAAGGTATGGAAGAAGATTTACCAAGCAAATGGATAGCAAAAAAAAAAAAAAAAAAAAAAAAAAAAAAAAAAAAAAAAAAAAAAAAAAAAGCAGGGGTTACAATGTTAGTCTCTGATAAAACAGACTTTAAACCAACAAAGATCAAAAGAGACAAAGAAGGGCATTACATAATGGTAAAAGGATCACTACAACAAGAAAAGCTAACTGTCCTAAATGTATACATACCCAGTACAGGCTGCACCCAGATACATAAAGCAAGTTCTTAATGACCTACAAAGAGACTTAGACTCCTGCACAAAAAGAGTGGGAGACTTTAACACTCCACTGTCAATATTAGACAGATCAACAAGACAGGAAATCAACAAGGATATCCAGGAGTTGAGCGCAGATCTGAACCAAGTGAACCTAATAGACATCTACAGAACTCTCCACCCCAAATCCACATAATATACATTCTTCTCAGCACCACATTGCACTTACTCTAAAATCAACCACCTAATTGGAAGTAAATCACTTGTCAGCAAATGCAAAAGAACAGAAGTCATAACAAACAGTCTCTCAGACCACAGCACAATCAAATTAGAATGCAAGATTATGAAACTAACACAAAAACCACACAACTACATGGAAACCGAACGACTGGCTCCTGAATATCGACTGGATAAACAATGAAATAAAGGCAGAAATAAAGATGTTCTTTGAAACCAATGAGAACAAAGATACATTGTACCAGAATCTCTGGGACACGTTTAAACCAGTGTCTAGAGGGAAACTTATAGCAATAAATGCCCACATGAGAAGCAAGGAAAGATCTAAAATCAACACCCTATCATCAAAATTGAAAGAGCTAGAGGAGCAAGATCAAAAAAATTCAAAAGCTAGCAGAAGACAAGAAATAACCAAGATCAGAGCAGAACTGAAGGAGATAGAGACACAAAGAACCCTTCAAAAAATCAGTAAATCCAGGAGCTCGTTTTTTGAAAAGATCAACAAAACAGACAGACTGCTAGCCAGACCAATAAAAAAAAAGAGAAGAATCAAATAGATTCAATAAAAAATGATAAAGGGGATATCACCACCTATTCTACAGAAACACAAACTACCATCAGAGATTGCTACAAACAACTCTATGCACATAAACCAGTAAATCTGGAAGAAATGAATAAATTCCTGGACACTTGGACCCTCTGAAGACTAAACCAGGAAAAAGTTGAATCCCTGAATACACCAATAACAAGGACTGAAGTTGAGGCTGCGATTAATAGTTTACTAACCAAAAAAAGTTGAGGTCCAGATGGGTTCACAGCTGAATTCTACCAGAGGTGCAAACAGGAGCTGGTACCATTCCTTCTGAAACTATTCCAAACAATACAAAAAGAGAGATTCCTCCCTAACTCATTTTATGAGACCAATATCATCTTGATACCAAAACCCAGCAGAGACTCAACTAAAAAAGAAAACTACAGGCTAATATCCATGATGAAGATCAATGCAAAAATATTCAATAAAATACTGGCAAACTGAATCCAGCAGCACATCAAAAGCTTATTCATCATGATCAAGTACGCTTCATTCCCAGGATGCAAGGCTGGTTCAACATACGTAAATCTATAAATGTAATCCATTACATAAACAGAACCAAAGACAAAAACCACATGATTATCTCAATAGATGCAGAGAAGTCCTTTGACAAAATTCAACAACGCTTTATGCTAAAAACTCTCAATAAACTAGGTATCGATGGAACATACCACAAAATAATAAAAGCTATTTATGACAAACCGACAGCCAACATCATACTGAACATGCAAAAAATGGAAGCATTCCCTTTGAAATCCGGCACTAGGCAAGGATCCCCTCTCTCACCATTCCTGTTCAATATGATATTGGAAGTTCTAGCCAGAGCAATCAGGCAAGAAAAAGAAATAAAGCATATTCAATTAGGAAAGGAGGAAGTCAAATTACCTCTATTTGCAGACGACATGATTGTATATTTAGAAGACCACATCATCTCAGCCCAAAGGCTCCTGAAACTGATAAACAACTTCAGGAAACTCTCAGGATACAAAATCAATGTGCAGAAATCACAAGTATTCCTATACACCAATAACAGACAAACAGAGAGCCAAATTAAGAGTGAACTCCCATTCATAACTGCTACAAAAAGAATAAAATACCTAGGAATACAATTAACAAAGGATGTAAAGGACTTCTTTAAGGAGAACTACAAACCACTTCTCAAGGAAATAAGAGAGGATGCAAACAGATGGAAAAACATTCCATGCTCATGATTAGGAAGAATCAGTATCATGAAAATGGCCATAGTGCCCAAAGTAATTTATAGATTCAACGCTATCCCCATCAAGTACCAACTACCTTCTTCACAGAACTAGAAAAAACTACTTTAAACTTCATGTGGAATCCAAAGAGAGCCCGTATAGCCAAGACAACCCAAAGCAAAAAGAACAAAGCTGCAGGCATCACGCTGCCTGGCTTCAAACTGTACTACAAGGCTACAGTAATCAAAATAGCATGGTACTGGTAACAAAACAGAGATATGGACCAATGGAACAGAACAGAGGCCTTGGAAGCAATGCCGCACATCTACAACTATCTGATCTTTGACAAACCTGACAAAAACGAGCAATGGGGAAAGGATTCTCTGTTTAATAAATGGTGTTGGGAAAACTGGCTAGCCATATGCAGAAAGCAGAAACTGGATCCCTTTCTTACACTCTATACAAAAATTAGCTGAAGACGTATTAAAAATTTAAACATAAGACCTAAAACCATAAAATCCCTACAAGAAAACCCAGGCAATACCATTCAGGACATCAGCATGGGCAGGGACTTCATGACTAAAACACTAAAAGCAATGGCAACAAAATCCAAAATAGACAAATGGATCTAATTAAAGAACTTCTGTACATCAAAAGAAACTATCATTAGAGTGAACTGGCAACCAAGAGAGTGGGAGAAAATTTTTGCAATCTGCCCATCTGACAATGGGCTAATATTCAGAATCTACAAAGAACTTAAACAAATTTACAAGCAAAAAACAAACAACTCCATCAAAAAGTGGGCAAAGGATATGAACAGATACTTCTCAAAGGAAGACATTTATGCAGTTAAGAAATATATTTTAAAAAGCTCATAATCTCTGGCCATTAGGGAAATGAAAATCAAACCACAGTGAGCTACCACTTCACACCAGTTAGAATGGTGATCATTAAAAAATCAGGAGACAACAGATGCTGCAGAGGATGTAAAGAGATAGGAACACTTTTACACTGTTGGTGGGAGTGTAAATTATTTCAACCATTGTGGAAGACAGTGTGGTGATTTCTCAAGGTCTAGAACTAGAAATACCATTTGACTCAGCAATCCCATTACTGGGTATATACCCAAAGGATTATAAATCATTCTATTATAAAGACTTATGCACATCTATGTTTATTGCAGCACTCTTCACAATAGCAGACTTGGAAACAACCCAAAAGCCCATCAATGATAGATTGGACAAAGAAAATGTGGCACATATACACCATGGAATACTATGCAGCCATAAAAATGGATGAGTTCATGTCCTTTGCAAGGACATGGGTGAAGCTGGAAACCATCATTCTCAGTAAACTAACACAACAACAGAAAACCAAACACCACGTGTTCTCACTCATAAGTTGGCACTGAACAATAAGAACACATGGACACAGGGAAGGGAACATCACAATCTGGGGCCTGTTGGGAGTTGGGGGCTAGGGAAGGGATAACATCAGGATAAATATCTAATGTAGATGATAGTGTAATAGATAGAGCCAACCACCATGGCACGTGTATAAGTATGTAACAAACCTGCATGCTCTGCACATGTACCCCAGAATTTAAAGCAAAATTAAAAAAATAATAATAATGGGCACAACTTTTGTGCAGATAGACATTTTCCCAAAGAAGTTATACAAATGTACAATGCTCAACAAATTTAGTCCTTAGTCAAATGCCAATCAAATTCATTGTGAGATACACTTCACTGCTTCACTAATCTTAAAGGCATATTTATAAGAAAATGGAGGTAGTTTGCATCACTATGTAGTGTTTCATATCATTTGTATGACATTGGGGAAAGGTGAAATTATAGTAAAATGATTAGCGGCTACTAGGAGCTTGTGAGAGAAAGGTTGAATACAGATTTCTTTCCAGCAGTGAAATTATTCTCTATGCTACTAAAATGATCAGTTAATGCTACTATCTGTAAAATTCTACAAAACTTTATATCACAAAGAGTGAATAAAAATATATACAAATTAAGATGTTATTTAATAGAGGCATTCCATTGAGAAATGTAGGTAAAATAATATAATTGCATACTTCAATTAATAACATTCTTTCCTACGAGAGTATGAATGACCAACTCTGTTACCAGTCTGCATATATTTTGGGACTCAATGTTTTCATAAAGGAGGTCAATTTTCTCATTGTTAGAATGAGAGGTTACAGGCAAGTAGTAGAAATGGGCAGATGCATTCATGTGGTACTGGATTATAATACACAATGCTGGAACTATTAGTAGGAATTCATGCTTAAATTTCTATAGATATACATAGATAAATGTAGATATATTTTTACATATGTGTTTTTGTGGAGTTAATAGGCACACATATATTTCTGTCAGCTGGTAAGGGCCAGAATCAACAGATCACCTAGTCGTAATGTGTGCACCCACTGCCCAGATCATTGTTGCTAATACTAGACATCAATAAAAAGAAAAATTCCTTGAAGAAATGTGAACATTAGGTTTGGGTAGGGAATCAATACAATTAACCTGGAGCATTTTATAGTGCCAGAAGGTAATAAAATGCTAAACAATAACACAATGAACAAAGCAATAAAACAACAAAAAACAAAACAAAATCAAATCACAATGACGTGGGTGTGTCAAAATGGTATAAGAGTCACCTAAAAGACCTTACATGACAAACTCTAGAAGAACTGGAGGAACAAAATAAATAAACTAGTAATTATAGTTTGAAGTAAATATTTGTGATTTCATGTATTTTTATATGATACAGTAAATGATTGAATATAAATAATGCATAGAGCAGAATAGATAAATTGTCCATGGTAAAGAAATACAAATGACACTGTAGAAGCTCTGCCTAGCAGGAGGTGGAGCATGTTTGTCCAGTTCTTAAATACGTGCTGGGCATGGTGACTTCTTTTTAAAAAGAGCAAGATAGAAAGGGGAACAAAAATTACGTTCTTATTCACCAATATAAAGAACTAAGATTCCCTGAAGAAACGGAGATACCTGACCTAAATTATCTTATGGAAATTATGAAGCTAATATCAACAGTAACAAGCATGTTGATAGTGTGTACTATTGAAATGATGTGATGAGAATGGCATGTTCTGTCTGCAGTCTTCTTCCCCTAAAACCCACAACTCCAGTCAAAACATGAGAAAAACATCAGTGAAATCCCATATGAGAGATGTCAATGTCCTCAAAAGCAAAAAAGGTCTAAGAAAGTGTAAAAGCAAAAGTATTCTAAGAATACATGATATCCTGAATGAAATCCTAGAACATAAAATGGGCAATAAAAGAAAACTAAGAAATCTGAACAAAAGTGTGGATGATATTGAATTATAATGTATAATACTGGTTTGTTAATTTTAACAAATATGCAACACTAATTTAAGAGATTAATAAGAAAACTGTTTGGGGTATATATAAATCATCTGTACTGTCCCTGTAACTGTTCTGTAAATGGATATAAAAGTATTTAAAAATATTTAATAGAAAAGTTAATATTTTAAAAAGTCACTTCCTAATTTAATAAATAGAACATTACCAATATTGCCCATGTATGCAATTCTACAGTTCAATTCACTTCCTAGCCCTGTAAAGTTTACCAGTATTCTAAGTTTACTAATTGACATTTCTTTTTTTTCCTTATTTTTTCTAAGTTTGCATTTCTTTTTTTTTTTTTTTTTTTTTTTGCTTTTTTGAGATATGGTCTCTCAGCCTGGCCAACATGGTGAAACTCCATCTCTACTAAAAATACAAAAATTAGCTGGGCAATAGTGGCACGTGCCTGTAATCCCAGCTACTCGGAAGGCTGTGACAGGAGAATCACTTGAGCTCAGGAGGCAGAGGTTGCGGTGAGCCAAGATCACGCCACTGCACTCCAGTCTAGGCAACAGAGTGAGACCCTCCCCCGCCACCCACCCCCCAAAAAAGAGATACAGTCTCATTCTGTTTTCCAGGCTGTAGTGCAATGGCATGAACATGGCCCACCGCAGCCTTGACTTCCTGGGCTCAAGCAATCCTCCCGCCTCAGTCTCCTGGGTAGCTAAGACTACAGGTAAGCACCACCAAGCCTGGCTAATTTTAAAAATTTATTGTAGAGATGGGGTCTCACCATGTTGCCCAGAGTGATCTTGAACTCCTGGGTGTAAGGAATTCTCATGCCTCAGCCTGCCAGAGGATTGAGATTACAGGCATGAGCCACTATGCCTAGCCTTATCTGACTTAATAATATATTGCACAGTTTTTTCTTGTCATCAAACTTAGACATGTTTAATTTACCCAAGTTCCTAATCTAATCATGAGAAGACATGAGAGACAAATCCATATTGTGGGACACCCCACAAAATACCTGACCTGTTCTCTTCAACAGGGTGAAAGTCATGCAAAACAGACTGAGAAATTACTGCAGACTGGAAAAGATCTGACGTGACAGGCAGACCATGAGTTGGTGCTCACTCAACCCTCCCTGTTGTTTTACAAAACCTTGTAGTATAATCCTCCAAGCCTGACAGTGGACAGGATATATGACATGCTTGAAACAGTAGACTATTACAAAGGTGATGGGATATTACTCGAAGGAAATAATACAAATTTCTTTCTCCCAGCCCTTGCAATGCATATTATGCTCTGAGACACTGAAAACAATTATGAGGCTTGTGGGAGAGTATCAAAGAATATAAGGAGACATGTAGACTAGGCTCAGTTGTGTGAACAAGCATACCTTCATGGGGAAACATCTCCATTGGATTAACACCCAGTCCCACAATGGTCTTCCCTTTTAACACCTATAATTTACACACAGTAGCTCCCAGAATTCCTTCAAATCCACTGCTCCATTCTCATGCCCTGGCCTGTGCCATGGAAACAGTTTTTCCTCTTCTAATTTCCCTCCTCTGTTTGCTTGAAAATTGTTTCTCAATATTCAGAATCTCCTCCAATGTTTCCAATGTTTCTCATCCTAGAGGCCTTCCTTGTCCATCCCCTTACAGGTCTGATGCCTGTCCTCTCAGTTCCCAAGGGTACTCTTCCACTTATAGTTTGGATTTTGTTAAGTTTTCTGAATTCCCACTGGACTGAAATATCAGAGGATATAAGTTTTAAAAATATTTTCCCCTGTGAACCCAACACATGTAGTGGCCAAAGAGCAACACAGATTATTTTTTATATTGAATTTTACATATGAACAAATCTCTCAAACTCTTTACCTGTATTCTTGCCTTTTCCCCAATTAACTATTTCAATCTTAAGAGGATTTGAACTTGAAAATGAGAATTTTTTTTTTCTCCTTTCTGTTCTCGGAACAGGTGTAAACCCTGCAGTCCCTCTCAGGCTCTTCTTGTCTCTCCAATCTCAAGCCATTGTAGAGATCCTCTTATACAGCACGGTACTTCTAACTCATATGCTCCTCTTCTGTCCTGGAAAGTTTTGCCCCCTTGATCATGGAAGATGTTCTTGTTTGCTAAGATCCAGCTCTACTAATATGGCTCCCTTGATAAATATTTCCATATCCTTCTGAGTTACCATATTTCACAATTTTTAGTATTATTTTCTGTCAAATGTTATTACAATTTCTCTTAGCTGGTTTGTAGCCATAACATAGTTTTCATTGTCTGTACATGGATGAACTTGTTTTGAAACCTTCTGCTATTTCTTTCTGTACCATCACCTGCAGCAAAACATGCAGAACGGTGTCAGCAGGACAGTTTGAAATCACAGAGTTGTGCAGCCTCATTTACTAAGAAATGCCTCATTGCTATCTCTCTTCATGGCACAGATGGTGATGTGAAGACATCCATGACTCTGAATCAAAATCCAATTCAGATCAGAATTAGAATTTCAGGATACTTATGAGTTCATTTATGAATTATTTTCATTATTGCTTTCAAATTCATATGAACAAAACCTAGGCCTTTATAGCTTTAGAAAGACTTTTTCAGTAAGTATAAGACTATTATAAGCATAGCAGTTTAATTGGGAGATATATATTTCCATCTAGATCCACCTGAAATCTTTGTTTCATTGACTTCCAACAGCCCTCATTTATACTCCTACAGGTACTTTACACAGGCCAATTCTGACCTCCTAGGTTCTGAGAACTCCCAGCTAAATCCGGGTCCTGGTACCAGAATGGCTATTAACTCTGCAGTCATGAGAGATGAAGGGGAGCTGGACATGGGTATTTACAGTGTGCCTTTCACAGGATCCTTCTTTTATCTGGTCGAAGCCCTAAACCATAAGTGTCTGACCCATAACCAAGTATCTAATAGGAAACGTGTTTATATTGGCAGATTCCCTTGTGGCTGTCTGATCTATGTCCTGTTTATTTCTGGGTGACCACCTCTCTGGCACTGGAAACCAGATCTTGTATTCTCCCAGTGTTATAGGGAAAACCAGGTCTTGGCTAACCCCTGGTTCTTCACACAGAAGGCACAAATTTAATAAACCGATTAGCAAAAGAATTTGGTGATTGAATGATCAGTTGTAAAGTGATGGACAGGGTGATGAAGTAAGGGAAGTCAGGATACACAGAAAAGCATACAGCTAAGAAACTTCTTCCAACCTTGTACAACTTTTTGTTAAATTTAAAAATGGTATTTTATAATGGATATAGAGGCATTGGGGAAAAGTTTGACCTTGAAGCCCCTACAATACCGCTCATAAGACAGGTACTTAGTTGTAAAAGAAAACAGATTCAATCGAGAATCTTTGGGAAAATACAGAGAGGATTAAAGAAGTATCTCATTAAAAAATGACTAAGTTCAGGATTATGTGGAAAAAATTCAATTTTTCGGATGAATCCAAAAAGGGAAATGATAATTACTAACATTTAAAAGAAAGGGTATAAAATCATGGTCTGTGCAATATTTATAAAAAGAAGGTGTTGTAGAAACACCAAGGTATTTTTCTGGAAAGAGAAACAAACTCTAGGTTAAAACAAAGTTAATACAAGAGCAAGAACCAAAACAATGATACGACCAAAACAATTATACGAAGTCTAAAGAGGAAAATTTTTATGGGTAAAACGCCGGTTAAAGTCTTTCCGCGGCGCAAGCCGTGGAGATGACACTCCCGGAGACGCTAAGCACAACAGACTCACCCGGAAACGGAAACGGTGAGGGGAGACCAGCGCCTTCTCCTCCACCCGCGTTGCGCAGGCGCAGAGTCTATCAGCTCCTGCCGGCCGCCGTTCTCCCCCTCTGTCATGTGACCTTCCCACAGCGCAGAGCTGGATGTTTTGCTGCGCCGACAATGGCGCATTTCTTGCGGGCATCCCTGTGAGTTGGAGGAACTCCGCTCTGCTGCAGCCCTCTCACGGCGGAGAATCGGGACCCCGGCCCCGCCACGGAGACTTGAGCAAATACGCCCGACATCTATATCACATTAGAAGAAATTTGAAAGAATAACCCGTTAAGCCTTTAGTCTAAGAAATTACATTCGTTTTAGGAACTATCGTGCTAACAAAGAGGAGAGTGCTGTTACACAGTTGAGAGTTTAATGTGTCACTGCAGAGTCCGCTGAACTAGTTTTGCAGTCACATCCGAAGTATGATTTCGCGTATGGTAACACACGCCTATACATCGTGTTTGTAAATGAAATCAATTAGAGTAATGGGATTCACTTCGACCTTTAACCGTTGGGGTTAAATGACAGGAAAAGCGGGCATGGGCCAGGATTCCCCGAGTCTTTACTGGGCATGATTACAGATTGCATTTCACCCCAACCCCTGCAGCAATTAGGGATTATGTTTCAGTTTTTAAATGAGTAGAAAAAAAATCTTGCTCAAATGAACACAGCAGTTCCTGGATGCTGGACTGCCATCTGTTTTGTTTTGTATTTGTTTTCCCCCCTCTCCTGAATGTATTACGGTTTCCATCAGCCCCACTTTCTGTTGACGCTAGATGGCGCTGTGAGCACAGGGGTCCCTCATGCCCAAAACTATAGTGTAGCAGGTACTTCTGAAATGCAAGTAAGGAGAGGTTAAGGTGTGAAAGCAACCTACGCTTGGTACTGAAATGTCGTTTTCTATGTTTCTTTTCTGACTTAGTAACTTTCACAGGGAGGTCCAACTCAGTCAAGAGAAGCTTCTACCTTGCAAATACTAAAATTTTGTGTGGACACTTTTCCTGGACTTCAGGTTGTCTATTTTCATCACCCATAACTTTCTTTGCCAATGCAGGGGCTGAGCCTCAACCCCACATAATTTCTTAAAAATCTAGTCCTGACATAGATTTCTAAATTCCTTCATGTGTACTGAAACTGCTATTCTTGTGATGCCTCAAACATTTTGACTTGTATTCATGTTCTGGTCTCCACATGAATACTAATCCTTCTTTTGTCTTTCCTAGCTCGAATTTCCATCTTTTTTTCAGCTACATATTCATGTTTTCAATCTTACATTACTTCCTGCAGGATACCTTCAATAACCATTTAAATTAGGGTTGAATGCACATGCATTTTGTGGATTTCCATATAACTATGCACATTCCCTACTACAGCCTCTCTAATCTGATTTTTATTGCATACGTTTGAATGTCAACTTGACTAATGTCTCAAAAAAGGAGAAATGTACGTTTGTTGTTCATTTGTTCATGCCTCACTTGTAGCAATATATATGCCACATGGTTGCCACTAGGTTTTCTTAGTTTGCAAAAATGCATGGGTGAAAATCAACTGTCTCTCCTTATAGTGATAATGAAAGAATGAGTATTGAGGTTAAAATATATTTAAAGCTAAAAAATGAGTATTGAAGTTAAAATATGTTTATATATAAAATATATAAATATATTTTATATATTAAAGTATAAAATGATATTTTTAGAGATAAATCTGGCAAAACTTGTTCTCTGGGAATTAGAAAACACTGATTAGTTTGAAAAGATCTAAATAAATATAGTGATACACTAATTTCATGAATTGGAAGGTCAATATTAGGTAGATTCTTACATTTTAATCTATGCATTCACTAAATCCTCAACATTCCATTAGGAATTTTTTGTAGAAATTAACAAATATATTCTAAAATTTATATTAGAAATTAAAGGTAGAATAAATACATTCAGAAAAGGAGGAACAATGTTGCGGTCCTCACATTACCCATTTCAAAACTTAATACAATACAGTATTAGTACAGATAGTGTGCTTTGGTGTAAGGTTATATATTTAGATAAATGGAACAGCTTAGCATCCAGAAATAGACCTACACATATATGGTTGGTACATTTTTGACTCATGTGCCAAAGAAATTCAATAGAGAAAGGACAGAACTTGCAACAAGTGGTTCTTGAACAATTGAATATTCATATATCAAAAAACCAAAATGTTCACCCTTATTTTGTAGTATACATTAAAAATAATTGGAAATTTATCATAGATTAAGATGTAAAACCTCAAGATAGAAAATTTCTAAAAAACATAGCCAGGTGCAATGGGTCATGCCTATAATCCTAGCACTTGGGAGGCCCAGGTGGGTGGATAAGTTGAGTCCGGGAGTTAGGGAGAAGCCTAGACAATATGATGAGACCCTGGCTCTATGAAAACACAAAAAAATTAGCTGGGCATGATGGTACATGCCTGTAGTTACAGTTACTTGGGAGCCTGAGGTGGGAGGATCACTTAAGCCTGGAAGGTGGAGGTTGCAGTAAGCCAAGATTGTGCCACTACACTCTTGCCTGAGTGACAGAGTAAGACCTTGTCTCAAACATACACACACACACCACACAGAGAGAGAGAGGAAATCATAGAGGTTAATCCTTGCGAACTTGGGTTCAGAAATAATTTGTGTACAGGAAATAAATATAAAGCAAAAAAAATGTGTTTTATTCAATTAAAAAGTATTAAGAGAGGACATAAACAGTGGAGAAACATTCCATGCTGATGGTTAGGAAAAGTCAGTATCGTGAAAATGGCCATACTGCCCAAAATAATTTATAGATTCAACACTATTCCCATCAAGCTACCAATGACCTTCTTCACAGAACTGGAAAAAACTACCTTTAACTTCATATGGAACCAAAAAAGAGCCCACATAGCCAAGTCAATTCTAAGCAAAAAGAACAAAGCTGGAGGCATCACACTACCTGACTTCAAACTATACTACAAGGCTACAGTAATCAAAACAGCATGGTACTGGCACCAAAACAGAGATATAGACCAATGGAACAGAACAGAGGCCTCAGCGGCAATGCCATACATTTACATCTCATCTTTGATAAGCCTCACAAAAACAAGCAATGGGGAAAGGATTCCTTATTTAATAAATAGTGTTGGGAAAACTGGCTAGCCATGTGCAGAAAGCAGAAACTGGACCCCTTCCTGACACCTTACACTAAAATTAACTCCAGATGGATTAAAGACTTAAACATAAGACCTAACACCATAAAAACCCTAGAAGAAAATCTAGGCAAAACCATTCAGGACATAGGCATAGGCAAGGACTTCATGACTAAAACACCAAAAGCA